>PVLC010012348.1:0-44535 GCA_004027655.1 Graphiurus murinus
AGCTACACCCTACACTCCTGGCCCTATTTTTATTCTTTATTTTGAAACAGAATCTCACTAAGTTACAGAGGGTATCAGTAGCTGAAGCTGCAAACCTGCATTCCTCCTATTTCAGCCTCCCAAGTGCTGGGATTGCAAGCATATGCCACCACACCTGGCTTGTGGGTTTTGATAATGACTAGAGAAAGGAAAATAATATCTGCATGACAATACATATACAAACTATTTAAAGAAAACAATTGAGATTAAAAATAAGTTTTGATTCATTAAATTTTGGTAATTTTACTATAAACAAATTTATCTGTGTAAATTTTTAGCAACAAATCATTTAAAATGGGCGGAAAATATAATATTCTATATTTTTATTCTAAACTTGAGTGAACATTGAAGCCACCATAAGGAAAATGGTTATGATTTTATTTGTTTTTAATTAGAAGTACATAAAATATTCCTTTATGATACTGAAAATATAAAAAAAGACTATTCTGATTACAAGAGCTTTAATAAATAAATACTATGAAAAAATTCCAATTTTGAATTAACAGTCTTGAAATTAGTATTTGATTAATAGGCATGTGATATTTGATATGTAAGATGAGAATTTATAAATAAATTTTAATTTTCAGGATAAGAAATAGAATTATTAACATAATTGTGTATATACTGTGAAATATTTTATTCTTTAGTGAAAAAAATCAGAAATACATTTTCAAAAATAAAAAGACCACTCTTCTGTTCAATATCAATGTTCAAAATAGATGAAGTGATTTTGAAGATTCCTGTACAATGCTCAGATTCTTCCAGGATCTAAGGATCCTTATATACTATATTCTAGTCCATTAACTCTTGCTTAAGCCATGTATGAACTTCCTTAATTTTATATAATTTGAAATAAAAATCTGTTATAATTTTAAATACTTTATTATTTTCTTTTTAGTATTTTCATTGTTTATAAACCCTTGCATATAACTTAAGCTTCAAATATGTAATTATGTCCATTTCATCTTTGTTTATCTGTGTAATAATATATTTTTGTGTTCTATTATGCAAGTTCCCACTCATGTTACCTTTCTAATTTTTATTAATAGATATTATGACTGTAACTTTCATTTTTCTTAGAAATTTATCTTAGAAATTCTTTATTCTACCTTCCATAGAATGGAGTTCCTCTGAGGCAATATTGTCCTCAGTTTCCAGGTGTTCCTTATAAGATTTCCAATTTCTGATTTTTCTGCTTCTTTATTTTTTATGATTAGTGAATTTGGGATAAAAAACTGCATCAAAAGAAATAGCCATTTTCTTTCACCAAAAACACTACACCAATGCCTGGGTACCTTGTAAAGAAAGATATTTATTTGGCTCCTGGTTCTGGATGTTCAAGTCAAAGAGTAACATCCAGTTATAATTCTTCCTGGCAGATCCTCAAGGTGGTACAGAGCACCACATTACAAGAGATAAGCAGCTTGCATGTATGTGTTTCTTCTGGTCTCCCTTCTTTTTATAAAGTCACCAGAGTTCAATCAGGAGGGCTCCCACAGGTGGCTTTTTCTAATCCTAATCATTTCCCTAAAGCCGTACTTGTGAAGACTAAAGTTAAGTTTCCATCTTCTTTATACATTACATGGGAATTAAATTTCAGCACATAAAATCTTGGGGTCATACTTAAGCCATATCCAAACCACCAAACAAATACAAAATTTCAGTAGTTTTTTTTTACAGTGTTATTATTATTATTATTATTATTATTATCATTATTATCATTATTATTAGTAGTAGTGTTTGTGTTTGCCCTACCAAAAGGCAGAGAGTTGGAAAGAAATTAATTGTGTAGGTACTACTTATGGACTGCATTTTATATTCTCACTTAAATTAGGAGTTCTGCCTTAGGTTATGAGGAGTTTCTTTGATTCCACACTAAGGACTTCTTTTCTACCTCCTATGCCTTAAATAATTAACTCCAAAGTCATGGGGTTTGGGAGACATCAGGTGAAATCTGGCATCAGAGAGCACTTTTATGCCCTTAGTACCCTCTTCATTCAAGTCTCTGTACCTTCATCACTCAAGGGTCTAGAATAAAAATGCTTTATCTTATAAGATAACCAATTATGGCATACGTGGTGGCTCAAGCCTATACTCCCAGTATTTGTGAGACTGAGATAGTAGGATCACAGGTATGTGACCAGTTTGCCAAAATTTACAATTTTTACAGTTTTGTCCAAAAATGAAAAATAAAAAGGACTATAGGTGTATCTCAGTGTTAGAGTGCCACTGGATCCAATTTCTAGTACCACATAACTACACACACACACACACACACACACACACACACACACACACACGCATGCATGCATAAAAGATAACTAATTATTTTAAGGCAATGTACTTTGTATTTTAATCCATAACTATTAGTTATTTCAGAATAGGTGCCAATCTAGGTAATAATCTGGCATATTAGCAGAAATAGTTTTCAGGGTTATTTGTTAATGTTTGATGACTTAAAATGACTTAAAATGACTAAGAGTTTTAAAATTTTTTGCCAGAATTATTTTCTTTATCAATTCTAGGCATATCTTAAGTTTATTATTATTAATGCACAAATTTATATAATCAAATACTGAAAAAAGTTGTCAAAGTATTCTCCAAAGAAAAAAAGAGTATATATAGAATTATATGAAAATTTAGAGCACTGAAATGTGTTATATCTCCTCTATTATTGTCTGATTTAGCCTTATTCCTATAGAAAGACTAATTCATAATTCTTCAATGTGTATTTCGCTCCAAAAAGCAAACAATTTTTCTGTTCCTGGATATACATAGTTCTTTTATGGGAATTTTTAATTTATTAGAGATAAAGAGTAAGAAAAACCTTCACTAATATAATTTCCAAGCTATCCAACATTGAGCAAATCAGAGAAGCTTAGATGGAAAGCTTTAATTCTTCTCCTCTCTCACGATGTTACAAAACAACAGTATTTTTTAAAAATGATATACTAGGATATATTTTTATTATTAATAGCTGTGAATATTTTTCTATGTAGTTTATCTATGTAGTGGGCAATATTTTCATTGCTGATACTGATAATTTGAAAATGTTCCTTCAAAAAATTTGTATATTCTTCCTCTGGTTCATTGTTAGGTGAGCGAACAGCTGTGTTTTTATGTCTTCAGACTTTTAGTTTATAGACTTCTTTGAAATGTCAATATTTTATTATTAATTTAATTTTAGATTAAGCATATCTTTATATATATACATATATATATAGCATACATATATATGAAATAGATGATAGATTTATGTGTAAGACAGACTTTTATCTGAGATATTTTCAAGTAAGGATTAACAATGTATCAAGGTTCTATACATCTTATCATAGAAGACTATATGGACTTTGCCTTCACTTCTAGGAAGTTGTTTGGCTCAGGGATTTTATTAGCTTTCTGATAATGTCAGAACAATTTCTAACATTCAGTTGGAGTACAAGATACTCAGTAAAGATGCTTGCTGGAATTTGAACATTATGACTTTTTTAATGTACTACCACACTTTCCACCCACATATTTTCTCTGTGTTATTTTGGAGCTGAAATTAGAGCTGTACTACAAGGTTCACGATTGAAGTGCCATTGTTATTCAGTGTTTATATTACACTCAAAACAACGATCAAAGTTTAAGTAAAGGTTAAGGGACAATGGGTTAGAAAACAACCAAATACACACATGAAACTAGCAATTAAAGTTAGTAGCATATAATAAGCGGGGAGAAAAATCCTTCTTGGTGATGGAGTATTTACTACAACTGAATGTGAAAATCAAAGGGATAGTGACAGAAATTAATTTTGCTCATATCAGGAGCATTTATAGCAGACAAAATATCAGGCAAGTTCATAGAGTTGCAAAGACTGAGAACACAAAAGACTTATTAAGGCCATCAAGTTCATCTCATGCTCAGTGAAAGCTTATTTAGAGCAAGAATGATGGATGACTCTTAGTCTCTTCTAGTTTGAAATATTCTGAGAAGAAAGGCTTTTACTTGTCTTCCTTTCAATTCAAAAATGGTCTAAACTAAGACATCACTTTTGTCATGGGCATACCTTGTTTTCCTAGAAATTCACAAAAGATGTACTTTCCTCAAACATAGTCAAGTCTTTCTTATTGTGTATTTGTGTGTGTGTGTGTGTGTGTGTGTGTGTGTGCATGTATAGACCTTTGAATATTTTTTCTCACTGTGAAAATGGCCTTTCTGTATTTTTTCATAGCATTTGCTCCAATTTTGCTAAGTCATCATGGAGGATAACACTTTCATTAAACATTTCCTTATTGTTCCATTATTTTAAATTTTACCAGTTTAGTTTAAACTTATATTGCATTTACAGAGAAATTATAGAAATAGTAAAAAAAAAAAAAAACTTCTTCATATCTTTTGTCCATTTTTCCATTTTCTCCTTTCTTAAATTAATATTGTTACAATACCATTAATAAAATGTAAGCTTTATTCATATGTTGCCAGCATTTTTATTACTGTTCTTATATTGAACACCTATATTGAGATATGTAAGACTGGTTTTCATGGAAGTAATTGTGAAAAATATTTATAAATATACATCTATCTGTCTATCTATCTATCATTGATCATCTATGTATCACTTATCTATCTAAATGCAGGGTATTTAAAGTCAGGGTTTTGGAAAAGACCATCTAGGAATTAAATGCAAAAGAAAGTAATATATCGAAATATTTAATACTGAAGTCATCCATTTAGAAAACAGGAGTATGAAAATTCACCAAAGAAACTAAAACTGAAAGGGGAATCTAGTCATTGCTTAAGTAAAGCAAGTAGTTAGGCTATCATAGAAACATATATATATATATATATATATATATATATATAGAGAGAGAGAGAGAGAGAGAGAGAGAGAGAGAGAGAGAGACAGAGAGAGACAGAGAGAGACAGAGAGAGACAGAGAGACAGAGAGAGACAGAGAGACAGAGAGAAGCATATATATGGGGAGAGATAGAAACAGACAGAGAGAGATTAATGATACAGGAAAGAATTGTCAATTGTGAGAAAAAAATTAAGAGTATAAAGTATGAAATTTGATCCTCTCTTTGAAGCAAATGTACAGTGTTTAAACACTTTAAAAGAAGGAAGTGTTGTGTTTATGGGTACAAACATGAGTAACAAGTATAGATAGAAGGAGATAGTTTGGAAAACATTTAAATTCCTCTTCTTTTAACTTTTATATTCAATAGCGAAATATAAAAGTAAGATCCCTAGATATTAGTAAGGACTCAGACATGGTGCCTGAAAATAGAAGTATTTAATGCAAACATTTTAAATAATTATAGCTCAAATCTCTGAGGTTCTACTGAGCCAAGGACTTGCTTACCTACAGATTGGATAATCTTGATAAGATAATCTATCATGTGGATCTCTTCTAAATGGTTCTAGAATCCAGCTCCTTTCTTATCTTCATAGATTGCAAAGATTTCACCAGGGTTGCAGGAAAGTGCAATTAGAAGTAGAAAAAATTTTAACTATGCTGACCAACAAGTACTATAGAATTTGTATTTATTTATCATTTTCTAGAGCAAGTAGTTTCTCACTGCCTAACTTGCAGAGAGTAAAGGTGCAACATCTTAATTCATTCGAAAATAAAAATTACTAGGCACAACAAACAGAAAACTGCTTAGTAGCACTTAAGTTGGTTTTGAGATTTGAAGTTTTAAAAAGAAAGCATTTGGGGTGGGGAGAAATACTGGGAATTCTGCCTCTGAGCTACAACCTCCAGCCCTATTTTATTTTCTATTTGAGACGGTGTCTCAATAAGTTGTGAAGGGCCTCACTAAGTTGCTGAGGCTGGTTATTAACCTGGGATCCTCTTGTCTCAGTCTCCCAAGTACTAGGATTACAGGAGCACATCACCTTTATGTTAGCTATATGTTAGTTACCTCTTAAAGTTTTAAAGTTAGTTTATGTTCCTGCTTATGAGGAATAGTAAGAATGTTTTACTTAACCATATTTGAGTTTTTTCTGGAAAACTGAAATAAAGGAATCATGTAAGTTGAGGAAATAACTAAAGAAGAGAAGTTAAAATGGATTATAAACATCACAGTCAGGTAGGTCCTATAGTTTGGATCTGGAATGTCTCCCAAAGTCTCTTGTCTTAAAGGTTTGGTGCTTGGGTTAGTTCAATTGGTAATTGGTGAAGTGGTAATAATTTTAAGAGGTGAAACCTACTGGGAGGTTTTAGATTATTCCTCAAATGGGAATTGTGGGAACCCAATCTCTTCCTATTTTTTTTTTTCCTTCACAACCTGGCATTGAACTGAATGTTTTTGCTATGCCTCACATATTTGTCATGATCTGCTGCCTTCCCCCACATACCAGATCCTAAAAGCATTGAGTTCATCTGATCTTGAAATAACTTCTGTTTCTTTCTGGGTTTTTTTTTTTTTTTTTTTTTTTTTGGTGGTACTGGGGATTGAACCCAGGGAGCTATACCCCCAACACTTCCATTTTTTAATTTGAAACAGGGTCTTGCCAAGTTGCTGAGGCTGATCTCAAACCTGTGATACCCATGCCTTATCCTCCCAAGTACTGGTATTATAGCACGTTTGGCTCCAAAATAACCTTTTTCTCTTTATAAAGTGATTTTCCTTGGGTGTTTATTCTAGTGACTCCAGGCTGACTACCACAGTAGTGAAAGACTTATAACTGGGTGTTACAATGAGAAGTAAGTAGGAGGAAAAGAACATTGGAGGGGAAGATAATGGAATTGTCCTCTACATGAATATAGAAATAGCTAAGTATGAAAGGAGAAATAGAGAGGTTTTTTGGACACTGAAATCTTCCACTTTTGAAGAGGAGTAGTCTATGGGACAGTATATGGGTATATGATTTTTCAAAGGAGAAGGATATTTTATTGAGTAGAAAAAGTTGCCTGCAGTGACAAAGAAGTGTGAGAAGGATACCTATTCTACCTCCAGGTGAATAGGTTTGAAGGGAAACACAGTCAACCTTGGAGATCTGCAGGAACATCAAAGTCTAAGATCACAGTCACAAATTTGTTTATATCAAACTGGTAAGGAAGCACTTCAAATAATTTTGCTGATGAAAAAGCATGATGTCCGTGGATTTCACAAAGCTTTATGATTTTTCTGGAGGAGTCAGATTGAGTCAGATGAAGGGATTTACAGAGTTATTCCAGGAAGAAGGTCTTGTTGATGAAAGATAACATTAAAAAAAGTAATTAGTTTTCTAGGCTTTGAGCAGTTAGATGTTATTTCATCTTTTTCTAGTATCCCTGGAGCAAAAACCTTTTGAATACACATAGGTTTAACCTTGCAAGATATGTACATGTGCAAGCACACACACACACACACACACACACACACACACACAATTTTAATAAAAAATAAATAAATTGAGTTTAAGCATTAGAGGTTTTGTTTTTGTTGATGTTTTTCTTATCAATGGGCATGTCCTGAAGGAAGACAAATTGTTATCTAAATCGAGTGAATCCCTTTCCCCTGATT
This sequence comes from Graphiurus murinus, assembly GCA_004027655.1. Classification (NCBI taxonomy): domain Eukaryota; kingdom Metazoa; phylum Chordata; class Mammalia; order Rodentia; family Gliridae; genus Graphiurus; species Graphiurus murinus. Next base: position 7,536 of record PVLC010012348.1, read on the forward strand.
ATAATCATCAGTATTTAGAAGGGCAAAAAACTCCTCTTAGTGTGATAAGACTTCAGAAATCATATTTTTTGTCAAATTTACTAACTATTGTTATACTCCAAAGGTAGACAACTATGGTTAAATTAATTGATGAAATAGGAGGGAAAGAGGTGAGATGGTGGTGTAGAAGCGGACTGCATGTGTCAGCTCCGCCCCAGTTTGTAACTGAAATAGCTGGAGATAAGTACTCAGTGACATGGGTAACTGAAGGAATGTACAGAGGTTCAATATTGGATAGTTAGAGACTTAAGAGACTCAGAAACTCTAGGTATTGGAAAAGAGAGTGAAAGTTCATCAGTTGTGATCCAGCACCCACAGTGCTGGGGGTAGATCAGAGAATATGGTCTCAGAGAAGGAGAGAAACAGAGGCATATTCAACAAAAAATCATATAGGAACAGTGGAAGAAAGGAAAAGTTCATCTGAATTTGAACTGCTGCATAATGGGCTACTGCAAAAGTGCTGTAATGGTTTGGATTTGGAATGTCCTCTAGCCCTCGTGGAAATAGGGTAGGAATGTCAGAAGCAGGGCTTGGTTGTTAAGGAGGGATCCCTGAGGGTTTAAGGAGGGGTTCCTGGGAGTGTAACTTTAGGGATTGTATAAGGTCCTCCTCCCTTGTTCTCTCTCTCCATCTGCTCCCGGCCTTCATGATGTACAGACAGAGCATCATGCGCTCTCTCTTTCTGCTTCCAACTACCATGCCTTGACAATGCAAACCCATCCTCACACAGACTGAATTTCCAAAATCTCCAAAACTGTCAGCAAATAAGTCTTCCTTCCTCTAAGTTTTGTAAGCAACTATTTTGGATTACAGGAGTGAGAATGCTGTCTGAAATAAACATTCTGCTTTTCTCAATTTATAAGTGGAGAACTGTGGCAAGGAGCCATTTTGGGGTCATGCCTGAGCCACACCTTCAGGAAATACAACCCACTGAATCTTCATCTGCCCTGAAGATAACAGCAAGCAGTGCCAGGGAGAAATGACCTGAGAAAGCTGTCTGAATACTTTATACAGAACTTTAAAATCCTTAGAATCAAATGAGAATACATACTAGAATCTGTGGCAAACAGCAAAGGCAGGTCTACCAATAACTTTTAAGCTATGTACTCCTATGTTGTAGAATCAGAAAGATCTTGAATAAATGGCCTACTAATGCATCTCAGGATATTAGAAATAATATGATTAGAGCTGAAATTAATAAAATAGAGAATAACAGAACAATATACAGGATCGAGGAAACAGAGTTGGTATTTTACAAAGATGAACAAAAATGATAAACTCTTAGTCAGACTAACTAAAAGAAGACCGAACTTTATAAAGTTAGCGATAAATAGAGAATATTACAACAGAGACCACTGAAATCCAGAGAATCATTAGGAAGTATTTTATAACTTATAATTGAATAAACTGGAAAATCTAGAATAAATTGATAAATGTCTAGACACATATGAAGTATCAAATTTGAACCAAGAGAATATAGAAAACTAAAACAAAACAAAGAAAAAACAATGAGACTGAATCAAATATAAAAAGCATTACAACAAAGAAAACCCAGGAACAAATAGAGTCACAGCTGAATTTTACTGCATCTTTAAATAGGAATCAATATGAATGCTCTTCAAATTATTGTCACTTTTATAAAAGTAAAAACAACTTGCATGAGTTTGTAAGGATATTTCATCTACACCTATTTCTGGGTTTTTACTATTCATCTTTATCAAGTTTACCTTAAATACATATAAAATGTTCTGTATTCGATATTGTGTAGTTTTTATTAAGTATATCACAATGAATGCCCCCTGCTGTCCTCCCTGTGCACAAATTCTTCCCCTTAGAGTAATAGATTGAGAATCATGTCAATTGTTATGTCCTGTATGAATATTCCAGCACCTCATATGTGAAGAATGAAAAAAAAAAGGTTTTATTTTGTTAGGAAGAGAAATAGATAGCTGTTCTCTTCTCCTGAGATAGTGTATGTCTTACCTGTTTCTTTGGTGAATTAAATCTCTTTAGGAGTCAGAGAGCCCCTAGCTCCTCAGCTTTTTGTACCTTAAGATACATCTAACTTCCCTGGCTTGGTCTTCACCTCCTTGGTGAAATTTATTCTTAAGTATTTTAGTTTTATAGCTATTATATATGGCATTGTTTTCATTATTTATATTTTAGATAGTTCAGTTATTGTCAAGAAATACTACTGAGTCTCATGTGTTGATATTGTGTTGTGCAATTTTACTAATTTATTAGTTCTAACAGTTGTTGATGGCATCTTCGGCATACTCTATATAGAGCCATGTCCTTGGAAAATAGGGTCAATTTAATTTCCTTTCTAATTTGAATATATTTTATTTCTTTCGATTACCTAACTGCTCTGGCTAGGGCTTCCAGTAAGTAATATCTTGAATAGACATGGCAAGAGTAGATATCCTTCAGGTTCTAAATTTTAAAACCAAAACCTTTAACTTTTCCACATTCAGTATAAATACTATACAGCTAATAAGCTGTTGGTTTGTCACATATGGCCTTACTATGTTGAAGTATATTTCTTCTATACCTAATTTGTTCACTTTTTACCATGAGAGAGGTTAAATTTTGTCAACTGCTTTTTCTACATTTGTTGAAATGATCAGATGATTTTTGTCCTTCACTCTGATAATGTGATATATCATATTCATTAATTTGTTTTTGTTGAATCATATTTGCATCTGTGGGATAAATCCCACTAGATTGTGGTGAATGATTGTTTTAAGGCACTGTTGGATTCAGCTTGCTACTGTGTTGTTGAGGGTTTTTATATCTGTGTTCATCAAGAATACTGAATTGTAGTTTTCCTCTTTTATTATGTCTTGTCTAGTTTAGGTATCAAGGTAATGCTTGCCTTGTAAAATAAATTTAAGAGTATTTCCTCTTCAGTTTTTTTTTTTTTTTAAAGTTTATGTAAGTCGGGCGTGGTGGCGCACGCTTGTTATCCCAGCATTCGGGAGGCTGAGACCGGAGGATCCAGGTTCGAGGTCAGCCTCAGCTACCTAGTGAGGCACTCCGCAACTTAGTGAGACTCAGTTTCAAAAATAAAGAATAAAAAAAATAGGGCTAGGGGTATAGCTCAGAGGTAGAATGCACCTGAGTTCAATCCCCAGTACCGAAAAAAAAAAAAAAAAAGAGTTTATGTAGCAGTATTAGATCTTTGTTAAATGTATGCTATAATTCAGTATTGAAGTCATTCAGTTCTGGGATTTTCATTGATAGGAAACTTTTGTTACTGATTACATCTCCTTATTCATTGTTGCTCTATTAAATATTTTCTATTTCTTTGTGATTCAAGTCTTGGTAGGTTGTTTGTGTCCAGAAATTTATCATTTCATCTACATTGTCCAGTTTGTTGGCATATAAGTATTCATAATAGTCTCTTCTGGTCCTTTGTACTGATGTTATACAAGTTGTCAAGTCTCGTTTTCATTTTTTAATTTTATTTGCATCTTCTCTTTTTCTTAAAATTGTCTTTCACATACCAGGAATGTCAGCTGAGTACCCATGTTGGAGATGCTTTTCTCCTTGTAGGAAGAGTAATGTCTTTTTGGATATTATATATATATATATATATATATATATATATATATATATATATATATATATATATATATATTATTGGTGCATTGTAATCATGCATTTTGATGAAGTTCAGGGTGGTAGAGATATACATGCACACAGCACTCATTTATCCCTCCCTCCAGTTCCCACCCTTATTCCTCCTTCTTTCCCTCCTTCCCATGGTCAGCATAGTGATTGACTTTTATAAATTTGTGCATATATATCAAGTCCGTTGATGTTTTTCCCTCTTTCTCCCCTCAATCTCCCTTAGTTAGGTCCCCTCTTTCACTCATTTAAGGTTTTTCATTTGTCTGGAGGAAACTTCCTCTTCCTCCTTTTGTTCCTTCTACTCTTCCTATGTCTCATTTACTCCCTAGCTTCTGCATATTAGGGAGAACATCTGACTTTTCACTTTTTGTGTCTGACTAATCTTAGCATAATGTTTTCCAGTTCCATCCATTTCCTGGAAAATGAAATATTTTTGTTCTTTATGGCTGAGTAGAATTCCATTGTGTATATATCCCATAGTTTTGTAATCCATTCATCTGTTAATGGAAGTCTCTCAGCTGGTTCAATAGTTTGGCAATTGTGAATTGTGAGCTATGCATGCATTACTCTGGTAATTTGGTTCCCATTCTTTTGGGTAGATAAGACCAGGTATGGTATTGCTGGGTCATATGGTAGGTTCTTTCCCATTCTTCTGAGGATCCTCCATACTGTTTTCCAAAGTGGTTGTACTAATTTGCAATCCTACCAACAATGTATTAGAATTTCTACTTCTCTACATCCTAGCCAGCATTTGTTGTTGTTTTTGTTAATGATTGTCATTCTAATTGAGTTTAGGTGAAATCTCCAGGTAGTTTTGATTTGCATCTCTCTGGTTGCTAATGATGTTAAGCATTTTTTCATACATTTATTGGACATTTATATTTCTTCTTTTGTGAAGTGTCTATTTAGACCCTTTGCCCATGTTTGGATTGGGTTATTTGTTTTCTTAGCTGTGAGTTTCTTGAGTTCTCTGTATATTCTAGATACTAGTCCTCCATCAGAGGAGTAACTGGCAAAAATCTTCTCCCATTGTGTCTGCTCTCTTTTGAGGTTCTTGATAGTTTCCTTTGCTGCACAGATGCTCTTCAGTTTAATGTGATCCCACATATTGATCCTCATTTTAATTTCTTGAGGCTTTAGGGACTTGTTGAAGAAGTTAAAGGTTTGTAGATTTTGTTTTCTTTTAAAAACATAACCCTTCATTTTATTGATATTTCCTATTGTTCTTCTAGTCTGTAATTATTTCTTCTCTGACCTTTATTATCTACTTTCTTTTACAAATTTTGGATTTAGTTTGTTCTTGTTTTTCTAGTTCCTTGAGGTGTAGTATTAGGTTGTTTAAGAACGTGCATCCTCCTCCTTTTGTTCCTCCTACTCTTCCTCTTCCTACATGATACTGGGATTGAATCCAGGGCATTCTACCTCTGAGCTGTACCTCCAGCCTAATTTTATTTGTTTTTTAATTTTGAAACAGAGTCTCACTAATTTGCTGGATAGCCTTGCTAAGTTGCTGAGGCTAGCCCCTAAGCTTCCATTTTCCTGTCTCAGCCTCTCAAGTACTGAGATTATACATTGTACACAATTGCACCCAGTTTCTTTCTTCTTTTTTGAGGCAGGCATTTATTGCTATAAACTTCCCTTTTAGAATTGTTTGTGTTATGTTCCATAGATTTTCAAGGCAGGTCATTCAGAATGATCCCTATGCCTGTGACTTCTGCCTTGTTGTACTACTAGCAGGTACCCTATGCCCAGGACCATCATGATTGGTGTAGTGCCACTGAGGCTAGTGAAGAACTTGGGTGCATCTGAAACTCCCAGCTATTGAGAGCTGCTTCCTCCTGAGATTCTTCCATAATCCAATGTCTCTAAAGTCAGCTGATGGTGATACAGCCCAGATCGATCCCATTTTGCAAAGCCTGTGAGCTCTTGCCTGGTACAAGGGTAATTCAGGATACTTGTTTTGGTGCTGGGTTTTACTATGTTGGGTCTGGTTTTAGGGACCAAGGCAAAGTCCTATGATCCCTGTTTTTCCCCCAAGTGGACAGCATGCTTCTCCATACTGCTACCCAGGGTTTAGAGAGGTGTGATGTGGGCAAAGTAAAACTGTCCATCCAAAAGGTGACCCTCTTTGGTGCATTTTTTCTTCTTATTGTATAACATACACAGTGTTCCTTCTCCTGATTTCCTTAGCTTTTGTGAATGGATAGTTTTTTAAATTGATGCGTGTGTAAGAGGAGTAGCTAGCAGACAGTTAATGAAGGGTCCTATTTTGCCATTTTGCTCTACCTTCCTCTTGTCCTTCTAATTTCAATTTGTTTATATAAAATCGTCTCTTTGGATTAGAGTATTAGAACTCTAAAGTGAAAGTGTGCTTGAATTGCTAAAGGGTGTGTTTTATACCAAAAGGTGTATCCACTTGGTTCATGGTTCTAATTAAAGCCAAAGATCTAGTAAAACAAATAACCTCATCTATAAGCTATTTAATGGTATGCATCTACTTATATACTCAGTAAATAATAAATAAAGAAGTGAAATCTGATCTAAAATTTATGAATTGAATACATTTTGTTTATATACAAATTAGAACATTAACACAAATTGTAATATATGAATGCATAGATGCTTATTTCAAATGTGCCACATAGCCAGATGTAGTGGTACATGTCTATAATTCTAGTACTTGGGAGAATGAGACAGGAGGATCAGAGGTTCAAGGACAGGCTCAGCAAATTAGTGAGGCCCTTAGCAACTTAGTGAAATGCATACACTGTGATTGTGCTTCATGTATTGTATAATGAAAGAAAATAGTTTAAAAATTTATTTCTTGGGTATTTTCTTTAGGTAAGTTAAAACCTAATTTTACATCATCTAATTGAATTATGTACACAGAAAACAGCATTATCATCTCACATCATGATGTAAATCATGTTGACATTGACATACATGCACACAGCACTTGGTGCCCCCACCCACCTCCACATCTTCCCCCTTCCCATACAGAGGATTGAGACTGATATTGTCTTTTTCACATATGTACACACAGTCGATGTTAGTATTTCCAACAATGGACCTCAGTCTTCCTACTCTCCTTCCCTAGGACCACTTCCCTGGCTCCACTGAGGTTTCTTCTCCATTATCTAGAGTCCCTCTGATATCCTTGTTACTCCCTAGCTTGCACATATTAAAGAAAACATATGTCCCTTCACTTTCTGTGACAGGCTAGTCTCACTTAACATAATGTTTTCCAGGTCCTTCCATTTTCCTGCAAATGGTATTATTTTATTATTCTTTATTGCTCAGTAGAATTCCATTGTGTATGTATTTCCCATAGTTTTGTCATCTATTCATCTGTTGATGGACACCTGGGTTGATTCCATAATTTGGTTATTGTGAATTGTGCTGCTATGAATGCTATGAACATGGGTATACATTTATTACTGTATTTCTCTGGTTTCAACCTCTTTGGAAAGATACCCAGAAAGTGGTATAGCTGGATCGTATGGTGGAGACATTCCCAGTTTGATAAGGAATCTCCTCACTGATCTCCATAGTGGCTGAAGTAGTTTGCAATCCCACCAACAGTGTAGAATTCCTATTTTCCCACGTCCATGTTTACATTTATTGTTATTTGACTTCCTATTTATTGTTATTGCCATATTGATTGGGGTTAGATGGAATTTCAGAAAATCAAAACAAGAATTAATAATTGAGATGGCATTAAACTAAAAAGTTTCTGCACATCAAAGGAAACCATCAAGAGTCTAAAGAGAATGCCAACAGAATGGGAGAAGATCTTTACCAGCTAGCCCTCTGACAGAGGATTAATATCTAGAATATATAAAGAACTTAAAAGACTTTACACTAGAAAAACAGTTAACCCAATCAAGAAATGGGCAACTGAATTGAATAGACACTTCACAAAAGAAGAGATACAAATGGCCAATAGATACATGAAAAAAATGTTTAATATCATTAGCAATTAGGGAGATGCAAATCAAAACTACATTGTCAGCCAGGCGTGCTAGTGCACGCTTGTAATCCCAGCATTTGGGAGGCTGAGACCGTAGGATCCGGGTTCGCGGCCAGCCTTAGCTACCTGGTGAGGCACGCCACAACTTAGTGAGACCCTATTTCAAAATAAAGAATAAAAAAAATAGGGCTGGGGGTATAACTTGGAGGTATAATGCCCCTGAGTTCAATCCCCAGTACCGAAAAAACAAACAAAAACAAACAAACAAAAAACTTATTGTCTCTTCTTTTCTTATGAAAGTATTCCATCCTGGGGACTATGTCCTTATGAATTTATCTAAATACAATTACATCCCAAATGCTTCACCTTCAAATATCAATGCATAGATGGGATTAGTATATCAATATATAAATTTTAGGAAAACACAATTAGTCCATAGCCGAGTTGGAGGAAGCCAAGACAGATAAAAATATAAAAACATAATATAGAAGACAATTATTTAATGCCAATGTAAATTTTACCATCCCAAAAGTAAAATTTAAATATATAGACCTGAAACAAGCTAGGAAAAAAAAACTAAGAAAGACACATAAACAGTATGACAATAATTTTAATAATAATACTGATAGAAACATGATATCCAATGACTAAAATATCTGAAAAGGATATTCTATATTGTAAAAGAAAAAAGGTGTTTTAAACTAAAAAATACATAGATTGTGAAATTGGTACATGTTAAACCAGAGCTGATAATCTAATTTTTGAGACACTTTTAAAACCGAAGAGTGAATGAGTGTTCAAACTAAAGAGATAAATAATACTTACTAAGTAAATGAGATGCAAAACCAAAAAAATGCTATGGTAGAACTCAAAAATCAGAAAATCAAGAATATAAAAAGGATATTTCATAGTGGTGAAATGGATACTACCAGTAATAGGAAAATAAATCAGAATGATATAATCACCATAAAAATATATGCTATTTTTTATTTTCTAATAAAATATTCCCAAAATATATCAACTAAAAATTGACTCAGAAAAATGTTGATAGTACTAGTTTCAAATGTTAACATACCACTTTCAGGTGTAAATGAATGAAGCTGACAGAAGTAAATGAATATTGAATGATAGAAATAATGTTTGTGGTACTTTTAAATAGTTATCTAAAAGGTATGTCTGCATATGTGCATTCCTCCCTAATAAGAAATAATCATGATTTAGAATTTTCCACAAATAGATTGCTTCTAAGTGAAGTGCATCTAGAAAGCTGTCTTATAACTAGGGAACTCCTAATGATTGATTCTAATTGAGAGAGTAGTCCTGTTTTCACTCTTGAATCAATCTGATTAATTGCAATGGAAGATACAGAGTAAGAGATTTGGAATCAAGCCCATCCATGAGATATTTTCCAATAGTAAGGACATGTATCAGGTACCTTAGGATAACCAAAATAGTAAGAAAAATATCAAAATTCTTGAGCATGATATAGAATTACAGCTGATCTAAGAATTATTTAGTATATTTTGTCCTGAAATGACTAAATATTAAGTATGTATTTTTCTTCAAAATGTTAATTCTATTAGAATATTTCAACTCAAAAACAAACATCAGCAACCAACTTTTAAAATTTTAATCTTAAAGAATTCGGGCATATTGTGTCACTCCACAAAAAGTGTGTTTTGCTTTTATCATAATAAGTTGGCTTGTCATAGGCAGTTTTAAAAACTGTTATTGCTCATATGCATAGCAGTAGATAGGATCCATGTTTCTTCCTTATTTTTGACTTCCTTTCAACTTGGCTCCAGTTAACCTTTGCAGCTTGTTCAATGAGAAACTCCAGTGAACTGTATCACCATACACAATTAATGGTTGAGTGGCCTATAATAAATGAAAATGCCAACACTGCTTAGCAATTAGCTTATGGATCATCTCCAACCACTTAGAAACGCTCCCATCTGCAGCATTTAAACATGCTGGGTGATTTAAATTATACTTAAGCAAGAGGCAATATTCAATTACTAGTGAGTTCATTGTGTGGAATTGTCACCATTATGATTAACAGCCCTTATGAAAAACAATTAATTTGGTATCTTATTGCTAGGTCAACTATAAAAGCTAATTCTCTTGAAGAAAGTATTATTTTTATCAGCACATACCCTTTTAATTGTTTTGATCTTAAGCAATACTATGATCCCTTTAAGAAAAAGTTGTAAAACTTAAATATGATAAATTCAGTATTAAAATAGGATTTAAAAATAACTTTGTCATTTATTTTTTCTTGCTAAAAGAACACAGTGTCAGGTAAAAGGGAAATAAAAGCTTCAATTTACACAGAAATCAGGTGTATTCTCATATTCACATCTATCTTTGGAGCTCAATTACTCACATTGAAGAGAGGAATTGTAGTTAGACAAAGGTATTTGACTTCTCATAGAAGAGTTCAAGCACCAAAGAGACATGTTTTATTTTAAACCCAGTTGTACAAACTACAAATAACTATCACATCTGACTAAACCACTGAGTTAAAAAGAAAATAAGAAACAAAGCAGCACAGTCTTTTTCAGCAAATGTTTCCAGTAGAGATATAAAGCAACTATTCTTGACTTATTCATAATCCCCTAGATAAGGTGAGAGGAAACACCACTCTGTTGCTTTGAAAATCACCTCCTTCTCATATTTACATTCTCCCCTGAAGGATATAAGATTTTATATGATTCTGTTCTACAAAGTCTTTGGAATCCAAGGTCAGTGAGTTAAACAGTGATCTCACTACTGTGGTTGTATTTGTTGTAAATCAGGAGGTGTACCTACTTGCAATCCCAAAGACACTATTTGGGCAATTTCTAGCCTTTATTTTTTATTGAATTCTTTGTGTAATTGCATTACTTAGTTATTTATGATATATCTTCATTATGGCTAATGATTTTTTTATTTTATTAATCAAGCTTTTTATTTGGGTCCAGGCAAAATTTTCTTACAACATGAGTTACACTGAGTTTCTCATGTATCTTAACAAAAAGAAAAAAAATTAAAAATTTATAAGACTACTTAATTAGAAAGTAACTCAGATGAATTCAATTAGTTTTTAATTCCATATGTCAATGACTACCTAATATCACCTTTGAAATTTTTTGTCATTATAATTTTACATATCAATTCATTTTATATATTGATTTTATTGAACTATCTAAAGAGAATGTGTCAGGGTTTTTCCTTCTGTGTAAAATATGACTATAAATATACATACATATACATACACACATATTCTGTGTGGGGGGGGAATATATTGAACCCATGCTCATTCTACCCCCAAGCCACATCACTGCTCTAATTTGTATTTTACTTTTGGAAACAGGGTCTCACAACCTTGCTCAGGGTTTCACTGAGTTGCTGAGGCTACCTTCAAACCTGTGATCCTTCAGTCTCATCCTCCCAAGTGCTAAGATTATAGGCATATGCCACCACATCTGGCTTTATACTTTTAACTTGCCCTTTAACATCACATTGCAATAAAACCTGTTATTCTACTTTCTATATTTTACATTATGAGCCCTTAAAGACAGTGTATATTCTTTATTCATCTTTGCATAACCTATTTTAGTCTATTATATAGTCTATGAATAAATAATATTGGATTGATACTGCCTTTGTTGATTCAGACTAATGTAATAAAATATCATAAATTGAGTGGCTTATTTTTTCTGCTATTTATTTCTGCTGTTATTTATTCATTATATATTATGTTGTTATTTATTTTTGTTATTAATAACAAAAGTGTTAAGCCACTGGGGGGTTCAAAATCAAGGTGGTATTAGGATCGCTACATGCTAAGAGCCGATTTCCTGGTTCATGGAAGGCCTCTCCTGGCTGTGTATTTACACATGGTAGAAGGGGCAAGACAGCACGCTAGTGTATCTTTTATAAGGGCACTAAACCCTTTCATGAGGACTCCATCAGCATGACTTAATCACCTTCCAAGGGCCCCATGTTCTAATATAATCATTTTGAGGATTAGGATTTTTTTTGTGGTTGTGGTGATTGAATCCAAGGGCATTCTACTTCTGAGCTATAACCCCAGTCCTATTTTTGATTCTTCATTTTGAAACAGGATCTCATTAAGTTGTGGAGGGCCTCAACTGAGGCTGAGGTTGGCCATGAACCTGTGATCCTACTATCTCTACCTCCCAAGTACTGGGATTACAAGCATGCCCCACCACTCCCAGCCCAAGGATTAGGATTTCAACATGTAAGGTTTGGAGAGACATAGACATTTATACCATAGCATCAATTTTACCCATTAAATGTATTGACAACTTGATAACAGAAAATTGTGCTATGAGATGTGTAGATGATTAACAATAGAGTATTATCCAATAATATTGTGCAATAATATTTTCTGCTGAAATACAGAAATCTACATTGGATGACATTAAAAAAAAAACAAACTAAGATATCAAATGTGTTTCTCTTAGGACTATTAGTTGACCCAAATCCAAGAAGATAATCTCAAATATTAGTTGGTGAAAGTAAACTTTAAATAGTTTACAGAAATTGATAAAGAACTAAGGAAAATGAGGCGGGTGTGGTGGCACACGCTTGTAATCCCAGCATTTGGGAGGCTGAGACTAGAGGATTTGGGTTTGCTGCCAGCCTCAGCTACCTAGTGAGGCTCTCCGCAAGTTAGTGAGACTCTGTTTCAAACTAAAGAATAAAAAATAGGGCCAGGGGTATAGCTCAGAGGTAGAATGCCTCTGAGTTCAATCCCCAGTACCACAAAGAAAAATAAAAAAAACTACTGTCTCTAGTATATATAAAATTTTATGATTTATAAAATGTATTTGGGGGAGATCATCTTATTAATTACAAATGATTAAACAGTTTGATTTTATTATGATCATGTCACAGTCAAGGAAAGTAATTTCTAAAATATTTTTGCTGGAACAAAAATTCAAACCAAGAAGATTCTACAGGCATGCTTCCCAAAGTATGGCCTTCAGATTAATAACATGAACCATTTTGTAAATGAGGATTTTAGACTTGAAATATATTGACTTAAAAATTTCTTTAAAAATATTTGCAAATGATATATTGCATGTATTCTAGAAGAATCAGTATAGTTCTCCTTATTCTATGACAGACCTATTACAGTAACAAATTTAGAAATTATTTTAAAGTCTTAAGCATTTCTAAAATTATTAGATATGGGTGTAAAATAAAAATGTGCATACATACAGCACAGTAAACATAATTTGTGGCAGATATTTAAGATGTTTGTATTGTTCATTTCATTTAAAAAAAGGAGTTTTGAAATAGAATAAGGGATCTAAAATGAGTGACTGATAAAAATGAAGGGAAAAGTAAAGATTCAGGTCTGAGCATATAAAACTAAGATTGGGACTATAAAATAAGTGATTTGTGAACTCTTTAACACAGCCCATTGAAGCCTCCTTTCTTTTCAACATCATAGTGCCTGGCAAGTGCTTATATTGGTTTGAAGAGAATTTGCTAATTGTAACAATTAATTAAAAATATAGCAATTAAATAGCATCAAAAATATTCTATGACATTCACTAGACATTGCAATGCATATAATTGACAGATTAAATTAAAATGTTTGCAATGCCGAGGCTAAGGTACACTGAAGTGAAGAGACATTTTGAAGCTTCATTTATTTGGTTCTGTTTATTTTATCATATACGTTGACTAATTTTTTTCATATATTTATCTCTAATATCAATATTGGATAATATCTCAGAACATTCTATATGAGGAAATATAAATGAATATATAAATATTTACTTTAATTGGGGTTACAATACTACATGTTGTTTTTCAAAATAAGGTTAAGAATATATGAAGCAAGAATACTGAAGATCTTTCCTATCTGAATTCAGGACAGTGTGAATTCTGTAGAAGATGAATGAAAATTCGGTTTTGCTTCATTTGAGAGGGAAAAATATTCAGAGATCTTAAATATCTGAATTCATAAGTGAATAGCTCCTGCTCTTGTTGTATGTTTAAAAATGAAAATTTCTCTCTTCCTCACAGACTCATTCATGCTTGGTATTGATAGATTACACTAAAATTCCTAGTGATAGATTACTTCTTAAACAGGAGTTTTCCAAATATGAAAATTCTGATTTCTTCATATGATGCTGTGACTTTTGTATATTTTTCTCACCAACTTTCAATGGCCTAATGATGAAAAAAATGACAAATTCATAAATGCTTAATGAACTAAAAATACTTGGTGCAGATATTTAGAGAGCGTTGAAAAGGATTCATAATATGTCCTTGTTTACTTTGGAACATGAAGAGAATGAGGAAAGTATGGTATGGAAGAAGGAATTATAAAAAAATACCTATAAAACCATAACATTAAAATTGTGAAGTTAATTCACTACGCACATGATCTGGGCAAATAAATCATATATGACATATAATTTATATACATTTGTGATTTATTTTTCCATTAGAACTTTAAGGAAAATTATTACTAATATTCTGAAGTTTGAACTTTACTGGGAGGAATTATGATTTAGGTAGAGAATCCCTTAGTATTGTTGTGGGATTTGTTTATCTAAATAATTTTTTTCTGTAGTCAAAGCATATTAAACTTTTTTATCTTGGTCAAATTACACTCAATATAATTTTAGATGTGTTATTTTCAACAATGGATCCCTGAAATTTTATTGTGACTTAAGGCTGCAATGTAGTATAGTTTGTTGATTTTTACTGCATGCAGAATATACATTTAAACTCTATTCATTAACCTTACAAGATATTTAACTTAATAAAAACACTTGGAAATATTTGTTTCTGCATTTGTCATCAATACATGAAAGAAAAACAGCTATCATGCAGTGGTAGATTCACTAAAACAAATTGCTTGAAATGAGGCAAAACATAGTTATATATTTTATTTTAAGAACACAAATTACTTCGTTTGGAAAGAAAATATGTCTCATTCTATAATGTATCTGTATTAGCCAAAGCTTTATATTATTGTAATGGAACTGGGGATTGAATTTAAGGGCATTCTTCCTCCAAGCTACCTCTCCAGCCCCATTTTATTTTATTTTATTTTATTTTATTTTTGAGCTAATGTCTCATTAAGTTGCTAAGAGTCTTCTTACATTGCTGAGACTGGTCTCAAACCTGTGATTCTACTGTCTCTGCCTCCAAAGTACTGGGATTACAAGTGTGCACCACTATGCTCAGCTTAACCAAGATCTTTATTTTATTCTGTTGCTTGATATGTAGGGTCTTCTTGACCCTGGAAAGACTTCTTCTCCCAGGGCTGGCCTAGAGATACTAAAACCCCCACATAAAATGCAATTTTCAACTTCAAACAACTAATTTAATGCCAATGTCCCCAATCACCTATTTTATCAAGCTCCTGTACTCTGTGCTGGTATATACCTGCTACAATCACACAGGGACCAGGGATCAGAAAATTATAGAGGACCCCAGTACTTCAGACCTTGCTAAAATTCTTCAAATTAGCCAACCCTAAAATTGTTCACCCAGCTTCATTTATTACTTTCTACAAAAACCACAATAAATTATATTTTCATATCCCTACTCCCTCTGCCTCCTGATACTGACACTCCCCCACACACAGCATAACATGCTTCTACTGTGAAAGTTTGTGAGCGTGAGCATAAGAAACTGTCTTTTCAGTGACATTCATTTCCTGATATGTTGACCTTATGGTATTGGAATAATAAAACCTACAATAAAACAGCATTATATTTCTTAGACATGAAGAGGTATAATACTATATTTTCTCAAATAGACATTATTTTTAGAAGATTTGAGGTTTACAGCAAAATCAGGAGGAAGGTACAAAGTTTCTCACATACCTCCTGCTTTCTCATATGCACAGATTCTCCCATTATCAACATTCTCCCATCAAAGTGACCCATTTATTGAAATTGATAAACTTACGTTGAAGTTCATAACTTACATTAGGCTTCAAACTTGGTGTTAAACATTTTATTGCTTTGGACAAATTTATAATGATATATATCTACCATTAGAGTATAAAGGATTATTTGCATTGAACCAAAAATTCTCTTGTCTCCAACTATTCTTCTCCCCATCCCCTCTAATCCTTGGCAATACAGTTTTTCTTTTTTCTTTTTCTTTTTGTACTGTCTTCAAGGTACTGCCTTTGAGGAATGCCATAAAGTTTTGACCGTGCAGTATGTAGCCTTTGAAAAGTAGCTCCTTCCATGTAAAAACATATATTTAAGTTCACGTCTTCTCATAGCTTGGTAGTTCTATTTTATTTACTTATGCTGAATAATATCCCAGTGTCTGTATCTACCACAGTTCTTTGATCCATTCGAACCATTCACCCCCAGAAGAATAACTTAGTTGGTTTGAAGTTTTGGCATTTATGAATATGTCTGCTATAAACATTCATGTGCATATACTTATAAGGACATACATTTTTTATTTGACTAAACATCAGCAAACACTATTACTGAATTATGTTGTAGATGTTTAGCTTTGCAATAAACTGATAAATTTTCCACCAAAGTAGCTGTACATTTTGCATTTCTACATAAAGTGAACTAGGTGTGGTAGTCCACGCTTGTAATCCCAGTACTTGGGAGGCTGAGACAGAAGGATCACAAGATCTCAGCCAGCCTCCGGCAAAATAAAGATTAAAAAATAGAACTGGGGATGTAGCTCAGTGGTCAAATGCCCCTGGGTTCAATCCCCAATACCAAAAAAAAAAAAAAAAGTACATACAGTGAATGAGAAAATCTTTGTGATTCCACGACTCTCTACATCTTCACCAAAACAGTGTCTTAGATTTTGACCATTCCAGTAGTTGTATAGTAATATCTCATTGTTTTAATTTACACTAACCTGGTGACATATGATGTGGAACAAATTTACACACACACACACACTGCCTGGTAGGCATATGGAAATTTGTTTCACATAGTGTGTGTGTGTGTGTGTGTGTGTGTGTGTGTTACTTGGAATTGAACCCAAGGGCATCCTACCCCAGCCCTATTTTATATTTTATTTTGAAATTAGATCTTACTAAGTTACAGAGGGCTTCCCTAAGTTGCTGAGTTTGGCATCGAATCTGTATTCCTTCTGTCTCAACCAAGTACCAGGATTACAAGCATGCACCACCACATATGACACACACACACACATACACACATATATATATATTTTTTTTTTAATGAAGTTTTTGTTAAGGACTTTGGTCCAGTGTTTTGATCAAAATATTTATTTTCTTAATGTTTAGTTGTAATTGGTGTTTGTATATTTTGATGAGCAATATATATCAGATACATTCTTGGCAAATATTTTTTAGGAAGAGCTGTCTTATTTACTACATTGGTTGATACACATATGTGTGTTTATACAAACATATATATGTATACACATACACATATATGTACTTATATAATTGATTACAGGTTAATGTAAAATTTTCTAGCAATGGGATTCACATAGGTACTGAATTCCAGATCACTTGCACAGAGATCAGGATTGCTATTATAGAATATTTGGCAGATATAAGCAATACATCATTAAATTTTAATTTATTTTGAAGTAAGTGGTCTCTAAGTTTTACGAAGTCCATCTGGAATGGCATGCCCATGTAATTATTCAACGTTTTACAGTTTATAATTTCTTCCTCAGTTACCACATATATTTTACTTTGGCTCATAATCTTGCTTAAATAACATTTAACTGAAATGGTCTTTGTAAGTCTTAGAAATATTTAATATTTCCACATTAAATTATTCATGAAATAGTAAACATTTTTTTTTTTTTTTTTTCTCAGCGCTCGGAACTGAAACCAGGTCATTGTGTGTGCATGCCATAGCATTCTACCATTGAGCTATACTCCCAACATGGAAATGACAACTTTTTTCTTCCAAGGCATCATTAAGTTTCAACTCAAGGCAAATTTATGAGTTTGAATTTCAAGGAAAGGTAACTATAAGCTAAAACTGATATTTTGTACAATAAGAATATTGTATTCTGTCCATATTTATTTTTGATTTGTCAAGCATTTTTTTTTACTTTCATGAAAACAATTTCTTCCTGTAGAATAAAAGTATCTACATGATAATAAGAGGAATGTTGTGAGAAACTAGAACAGACTCTAGGACACCTTTCCTTGAAAAAATGTATTTTTAATTTACTCTAAGGGTCTTTTTAAGTAAATTTTAATTCATAAGTTATTTTATTTTTATCCTTTTATTCATAAATTATTTTGAAAATCAGTTTGAGTTCCTGTTTTTCTTCTATTATGTAAAGTGGCTTCAAGTTATCATTTCTACACTCACACCCAGAAAATTTAAAAAATTTGCTTTTTTAGAATCATCCAAGAATTTAGATTATTGGATCAAATAAATAACTTGAAAACTGAATAGACATGTTTATTTAGGAAAATGGCATCAGTTTACTTGTCACAGAAGTCACAGGAGCCTCTTGTTAGTAACTTCAGTGAATTTCTGCATCCAAATGTGGATCAGATTTAGAGCTTAAAACTTCTAGATGACTGGCTAAAAAAGAGTTTTACCTCTAGGAACCTCAAAACAGTCTCCAGATGAAGACTAGAGAATATACCCCCTCCTTTTTTTCTTTTTGTTTCTGTATTTGGCCTAAGGAGGGGGAAATATTCTGAAATGTTTCTAAGTGAAAGCTAGTAATTTTTGAAAGAACCCCAAAGTGTTCTTTACAACAAAGGCTCTCTCAGAAAGGAAAAATACTTCACATTCACAAAAGTCTTATGTAACTTAAGGGAAGAAAAGTTACTCAACTCTGGTTCTCACCTAAGGAAGGGAAGAAAAGCTTGAGGAAAAAAATCACAGCTTGGGAGCCCAGATTCAGTAAAATAGGTAAATCTAAACAGATGAAAAGCCAAAGATGGGAGGAAAAGATAGTGGAGGATATAGAAGCCTCTGAAACTTACATAGTGAACATAGCCTATCTCCTGATCAAATTTAAAATTGCACATTAAAATAGTATTTATGCTAAAATAGTATTTATGCTAAATTAAAATAGTATTTATGCTAAAAGCCAAATATACACACACACACACACACACACACACACACACACACACACACAATGCAGATGCATATAATTGATTTTAAAGAACATTTTTCCATTCTTAGAAACAATTTTAATATTTAGTAGCATTTTCTTGACATGTGGGGGAAAATTTAAATAAGGGAAAATATTGTGGGAATACTATGTCTCTAACAAAATTACATTACTGCACTTATATATTCCTATAAAACATACTTGAAAAATATTTGGCATACATAATAAGCAATACATCTTTAAATCAATGCAAGTGGTCCCAAATTGTACCAAGTTCTAAAATGGCATGTCCATATAATTATTCAGTTTTTATAGTTTAAAGTTTATCCATCTTCCATAAAGCTAATATGATATACAGACAGGAAAAATAAGAATAATCAAGGCCAAAATATAGTACAGGCTCTTTGTGTGTGTGTGTCTGTGTGTGTGTGTGTGTATGTGTGGTAATGGGGATTGAACTCAGGGGCATTCTACCTCTGAGCTATACCCCTAGCCCTATTTTTTATTCTTTATTTTGAAACAGGGTCTCACTAAGTTGTGGAGTGTCTCACTAAGTAGCTGATGCTGGCCTCGAACCCAGATCCTCTGGTCTCAGTCTCCCCAATGCTGGAATTACAAGCATGGGTCACCATGCCCAGCTAGGATTTTTCAATTCAAATTCTTTCCTAATGTCTTTTCCTAATGTTGCTTTATGTAACAATTTACAAAATTCATCTTCTAGATAAATAACTTGGAGCCTAGCAATCAAAAGCCATTAGAAATGTTTTGAAATACTTCTACTTAGATTATGTACCATAAGTATTAATATTTTTAAATTTTAGTTTATTGAAAATAATTTCAATTTATTAAGTAAAATGAAGAACAAAGTAGATTAGCAAGTACATTGAAAGACTGACATTGAAAGACTGAAGATTCTCATGTAGATTGAAAAATATCTATTTTCCAAATTCTACAATAATTCTATATAATGGACAATGTTTTATTCTTATGTTCAATATATGTCATGAAATAGTTAACAGATTGAGAATTCCAAGTCACATTTTATTAGCCTTATGGTTAGAGACTGCCATTAAATTACAGTGTAAGGAAAACTAACTTTTCATAGGGTATTTTATGTTCATTGTATATTTTTCTTGGAAAGTCAGTAAAGATTCTGTCTTGCAAAGTCTATTTTACAGAAAATAAGGAAAGCCAAAACACAATTCTATTAAGAATTTGTCAAACTATTTTTTCTTGCCTATCATTGTTTATTATATATAAAGTTATTCTTATTCCTCATTCTGAACTATCAAGTTTATATTCCTGATATATAATTATTATAGACATTATCACTTCTATCACTTTTATGACTTGTAGATTTCTTTCATGTTCTAATATAATAGTTTCCATAACATTTACTTGTGAATGATACATACGGACTTTTATGTTTCCTTTAGACTAAATGAAAAAATTCTCTGCCCTCCTGAAGGCATTCAAACCTTTCAATTTGCTTATATATTCAGTGCACAGTTAAATGTATCCTTCACAAAAATAAATAAATAAATAAATAAATAAATAAATAAATAAATAAATAAATAAATGAATAAATAAAAAATGGTTGTCTTATATGGCTATGTTTGAATTCTATCTGTCCAAATGTACTTATATTTGTAATTTGGGACACAAATGCACTCTTAGATAATGACATCAAGTACATGTTGGTTCAGAGCTCAGTTTCAGAGTCAAACAGACCTGAGTAAACCCAGTATGTCCCATTTGAGTGATTGCACAAATGTTTCTTAGTCTCTGTCTGAGCTTTTATGTTGTAAAATATGAATAAATAGAATGTCTGACACATAGAACTGTAAAGAGCAGGGACTGGTAAAGTTTTTCTATAAAAGATCAAACAGTAAATATTTCAGGCTTCATAGGCCATCGGGCTTCTATTGCAGATATTCAGGGATGTCATTGTAGCACAGCAATGCCAATCCAAATGGGAATGTGTTATAACAAAAATTCATTTCTAAAAATAGATTTTAGACCAGTTTTGTCTCATATTTTTTGGCCAATTCCTGTGTATAAGTAGGAATATTTTATAATTTTGACCTCCTTCCATATACCAAAAACTCATTAAAAAAAATTAAAAAGTTTAAATATGTAAGGGAGCATTGGGAAGAAGCTACTATAATTAATTAATTAATTAATGCAACTCTATGTAGCAAATAAGGAAATTATCTACTCACTAAAAAAAAATCAATGAACCACATAAATAGATATTTTAGACAAAACCAAGACAGCCTCTTAAAAATAAAGAAAAATATTCAATTTCACTTATAAGGAATTTGATCCATTCCCAGTTTATTAATTTAACTTTTAAACTAAAATACATACATATGATAGCATATATATGTATATATATTATACTGATTACCTATGTATATGTAAGTGCATATCTGTATACACATATTTTTGCTCAGTCTTACAAAATGCTAAAAACTTGCTTATATATTTTATAAGACAGGCTATAGATAAGAATTTTGATTTATTATTGATTTAAAAATAAACTGTCATAAAACTTAATACAAGACAATTGGGAATATGTGTCATTTACATTTCCAATAATTTATTTCATAGACATTAAATATGTATAAATTGATGGACTTACTGTATAAGTTTGTTTATTTGTTTTTTTGTTTTTTTGTTTGTTTGGGTTTTTTTGCGGTATTGGGGATTGAACTCAGAGGCATTCTACCTCCGAGCTATACCCCCAGCCCTATTTTTTTTTATTCTTTATTTTGAAACCGGGTCTCACTAAGTTGCGGAGTGCCTCACTTAGGTAGCTGAGGCTGGCCGCGAACCCGGATCCTCAGGTCTCAGCCTCCCAAATGCTGGGATTACAAGCGTGCGCCACCACGCCCGGCTAAGTTTGTTTATTTGTAATTAGAAAAGTTTAGCAATTGAACTCGTTTACATAAGAACAATGAAATACAATGATCTTTAAAATTTAGAAAATATGTTTCTATGTATTGACACATATAAACTTTTAAAATGTATTCTTAATTTTGCTAATAAAAGTGAAAATTGTGTGTACAGAGTTCTAAAAGAAAAATAATACCTATTTACATTTTAGAAGTTCCTAAAGAGACATGTAATTAGTGATTAAGAGATGGAGATAGGAGGAAGATACTATTTCTCACCAATTACTTTTTTATATTTAGTGAATTCGAATCATATAAATATGTAATCTTGTTATCACTTAGATCTAAAATGTCCCCTGAGGTCTCATTTTGAAAACAATGTCCCTAATTCATCAAGGATCAGAGGCTGGTCTTTTAGGCAATGATTTGATCATGAGGGATCTAACATAGTGAATGAATCCATGGATAATTAAATAGATTACCTGGAGTCGGGACCAAGTTATAGGAAGTAGGCCGTTGGGGCATGCCCTGGAAGGCTTTATTTTCTCCCCAGATCTTCACCTTCCTCCCCACTCCAGTTTTTGCCAGAAGCTAAGCAGCTATCCTCCACCATGATGCTCTGCCTCATCTCAGACACAAAGAAACTAAGCCCTATGACCCAGTCTCCAACCTCTAAAACTGAGTTACTCTATTTCATAAAACAACACTTTGCCATGGAGTATTCCATTCTGTGTATAAGTGCTAAGGCAGAATGACTTTTTAATTTGTATGGGCAAATAGATATCCAACACCAAATGTCAGACATACATCACTTATTGAAAAGAATAACCCTTGCCAGGTATGGTTGTTATGGGGTACGGCATCCCCCAAATCGTGGGTCCTTGGTATTCGTGAAAAAAAGAATTTTAACACGTACCAGTCAGAAACAACAGGCAGGGTTTTTTATTTCAGGAACTCAGGGGGAAACCAGGAGAAAGGGGAAGGGAAGGCATGGAGCGGGAAGTGGGAGGGCAAAGCCGCGAGCCTCAGGGGAATGCATCGAAGAGAAGTCTGCGAGCCTCTCCCTTTCCTTTTCCCCAGGAGGGCGGGCACAGGAAAGGTTTTGGATCCTTCTCTTCCTCAGATTCAGGTGGGCGAATAGGTGGTCAGATAGGCCCGGAAATTGCAGGTGGGGGCAGGACTTCCGGAGATTAGGGCGTGGGCCTCAGGTGGAGGTGAGACTTCCCAAAAAAAAACTTCTAAGGGGCGGAGTTAGCTTTACTCTCCAGATTTAAAAAAAAACTATATTTTCCTGGATCCTCCCAATACCATCCTTTCTACCTAACTTTCGCTTTCTAGCCTACCTCATCATGGTGACATACATCTGTAATTCCAGTACTTGGGAGGATCACAGATTTGAATTAAGCTTCAGTAACTTAGCAAGACCCTTAGAAATATAGTGAGACTTTGTTTCAAAATAAAATATAAAATTGGTATGGAGATGTAGTTCAGAGGTAGAATGTCCCTGGGTTCAATCCTAGCAGCCTCACTCCCATAGAACATATAATGATAAATAAATTAATCATGCCAATAAAAAGTAGGACTTCTTGTGAACTTATTGAATTAAACCATATATGCATGGACAAGATAAATCTTTATTTGAAAATCAGGCCCAAAGCTTATCAGACACACCAGACAACTCAATGACACAACCTTCTCACCTGAAATGCACAAAGGGAAAGACACCTAGCATAGTGGTAGAGTAACACATCCTCATCCATTATCTTATCAGCCAGACAACAAACCCCAGATTCTGTCCTCAGGGCTTCAGCTCAGCTCTATCTCCCTCTTTGAAATAGCCCACTTTGAAACTGCCTTCTATCTAGTCCTTAATGTGAACAATTCTAAGCCCAGAATAGTTTTGCATCCTGGACAAGTTCTTCCTCATGCTGGTTCCTCATTGCTAATTTTATCTGACCATCTACACTGACTCTTTTCCATCTCTATCATAAGTTTTCTTTGTTTGCTTTTAGTTCTGCCTTTTGAAAACCTGTGGCCACATTAGCCCTTTCTTAGCCTTTCTGTAATCTACATACATCCTTGTGTGAAGTATGTAGTATGATTCGTTATAGATATTAGTAATTAAGTCTGAAACCTAATAAAAGAACTTGCAATTGCCTTGATCACGAAGTTGAAGAGGTAGAAATATGGTCGGCATATAGGGTCAGCAGGCCACCAGTGGTAAGAACCAATTTCCTGAGAGGCAGCAGGTGCTAATAAGATACCAAAGTTTCCTAAGAGGACTAAAACTCCTGGGTGTCAAGTGATAACAAAATCAAAAACCTCCTGAGAGTGACCAGATGTTTGCAAGACTCCATTTGTTCCTGGTGATAGACACTATCTAAATCCCAGTAAACAGCCTCTGGGATCCCATCCAAGAAAGGAATACTTAAAGAAGCATATAAACCCCTAGACAAGCCACACTAAACTATTACCTACTCAATAACTCTTTGAGATCTCTCTCTCTCTCTCTCTCTCTCTCTCTCTCTCTCTCTCTCTCTCTCTCTCCTCATTCTCTCTCTCTCTTTCCCCTCACTCTCCCTCTTTCTCTCTTGCAGATCATGCTGACTTTGGAAGAAAGCAGCATGTGATTGACAGCACTTGGCACAGGTACTCTCTGGTAGTGACCCAAAGATACCCACTGAGCACTGGGCATAAGATCTTCCTAGGTGTAACCTGTAGCTCTCTTCAATATGATGAAGTAGAGTAGAAGGAATAAAATTTAGGCAGAGGAGACAATTGGGAAGGAAAGGAAAAATAACTGTGTTTCAACAGAGCCTGCCCATCCTAAAAAGCAAGATCCATTCACAATGGGCTGATTCCATTTTGGAAGTCCTTGAGGTGATTTTTTAAGAGCTTCATTTGCCTCTCAAAAGGAAGCCACTCACACCTGTTGTAAGAAAGACCCTATATCCCAGACTCCCTGTGTCCACTCCTGATAGTCCTACCTGGGTTTTTTTTCCCCACGTTTTTTTTTAAAACTTCAAGGGTGGGGAACCAATATCCCATGCTGCCCCAAGTTCTGCATTCTCCACCCTAAACCCCCAAATCCAGCCCCTCTCCAGGTGTGATATAAAAAGGAGAAACCACGTGCTCTTGCTCGCTTTCTCTCTTTCGCCACCATAGCTCTCTGCCATGCGCACTTTTCCCGCTACGATCCCAGAGATTCCTGAAGTGACCTGTGCCCTTTCCCCTGTGTACCTGTGCCTTCCTTAAAATGAAACTAATGCCTTTGTCCCTATCTGTTGCATGTTGAAATTCTTTTCACCATGGAGGCCAAGGACCCACGAGAGACACTGTGCTGTCCCACAACAAGAAGATCACATGGATTTTGGGAGAGGGCAGTATGCAATTGACAGTGCTTGGCTTGATCTTCTCCCATGTAGAATCCAGAAGCAGCTGCTGGACACTCATTGACCATTAGGGTGAACTGCCTCTTTACCCTCCTACTCTCTTTAAATAAACTACCTGCTAGCCTTTTTGTTGTCAGTGTTATTCTTCTTACTTTGACAGACATGTAACCAAGAAAGAAACCATGTTTTAATACCAAGTGAATCCTGAGTATTTTGGTGAGTTAAAGCCAATCAAAATTGTTAGGGTTGTAACAGCATTGGGGACTCTTTTCCTCAATACAAAGGAAATAAATTTAATTCAGAAATTGAAACCAATAGACCACTTGGTTGTAGCATTAACATAAAACTTTATTACAAAGTCAGTAGGAAAGAGAAAGGGACGAGAAGAAAAGCAGCATGCGAGGCAGGCATGCTGGAGAGCTCAAAAATGGAACTCTGCTCACCCCTCAGACTCCAGTCTTTAAATACAGTCTTTGTATTGGCATGTTCTTATCAGCGTTACCAAGGGAATGGGCTAGTAACTTGTTCCTTAGCCAGGTAGTACCTCCTTGTCTCTGGACAATGTGCTTACTAAGTGCGGGGGTCAATAAGTCAATAATCTACCTTGCTTTTAACCCTATTGTATTAAACTGTATTGGTTGCTCATCAACTATGGGGGCTTTGAAGCAGCACATAGAGTTTACCTTTCTGGGTCCCAAAGAACAGGAGGAAAATAGAGGCACAAATTACAGCCTGTGTGGCTGTGTGTGATCTCTGAGAGCAATGGATAAGGCTCTTCCTTTTTTTATGGCTCTGAAGTGCATGATGAGGTAGAGTAGAAGGAATAAAATTTAGGCAGAAAAGAGACATTGGGAAAGAAAGGAAAAGTGTAGTTTTAAAATCTGGAGAGTTCATAATCTAACTCCACCCTATAATGCATGTCAAGTCTTAGGCAGAAGTCTCAGGGAGCACACACCTTTAATCCCCTGAATCTCTGCCCCCACCTGAGATTCCTGAGGACCTTAGCGACCACCCATTTTTGATACCTGAGAAAGGGGAGGTCTGGACGTCTTCTGTGCCCACCCCTTCTTGGGACAACCAACTATACCTGAGAAAATAGGAGGTCCAAACTGCTGCTGTGCCAACCCCCTCTTGGAAGTCTAAATAAGGACTAAAAAGACTGCAAAGACTCTCTCCCTCTCTCTTGCCCTCATGCTCATGTGGCCTAGAAGATCTCCGCTCACCTCTTTTCCCAAGTCCCTTATTTTCCTAAATAAATTCTTGCCTTTTGTTCCTGACTGGCATGTGTTAAAGTTCTTTTTATCATGGAGGCCAAGAACCCACGAGTGACTCTGTGTTGTCCTGAGACAGGGAGAGTCACTATACTCTTAGGGTTTTTAATTGTCTCTACATATTTTTAAGGCTAAAGGCTTTACTACAGGTAAACATTAGGACAAAGGGGAGAGAGAACTCTGAGGAACAAGACGCAAAGCAGTTGCCCCTCTCTGCCTGAGTGCCTGCACAGCACCCAGACTCTGACTGCTTTTAATATTTTGGAAATTAATACCGGAGCAATTTTCCAATGCTGTCACAAAAGTGATTTAGCTCATGAATTATTATTATTGGATAAATTAGGACATTTTGGAAAGACACAAATGTATCTGCTCTTGTATATGTTAATAGCATAGCTCACTCAGGAAAATTGGTAGTCTGTCAAATTCCATGTGTTAAAGAAGAAATCAAATTAGTAAACAGACCATAGGCAAAATAATGGGAAATATATGAATTTATTCAAACAAATTTAAGCAACTTGGTAATATTGATAAAATTTGACTTCTATGCCAGGAAATCAGTTGCAAAAGCTTGTGTTGCCAACTCAGGGCCTAGTTGTGCTGTTGTGCAAACCATTTGGGGTAAAACACAAGTAGGACACTTGAAGACATATATATCTTCAGTCCTTGCAGATCAAGGGTTAAAGGATGAAAAATTGGGAAGGCTAGTTGCCTACACCATGTCCCATGTAGAGACTCAACTCATCAGAACTGGTTACCAAAAGTAATATATGAGGCAGTAAAAAAAAAAAAAAAAATCACACATCCATGATTATTTTTCTGAAAAGTGGAATATAGACTTATACTATACAAAAAGCACTCAAGTGAGCAAGAAAATTAAGTAGAAAAAAAAATCCTACAGAGAGGAAGTTAGAAAAAATATTAAAAAGATTCCCAGAGGAAATAAAATTATATATAAAGGATGCTAATAATATTAACCTGTTGATAGGGTTCTGAGCAGACTTAGATTGTGGTAAACAAAATGTGATACTAGTCATTTCAAGAACAGTAATTATAATCATGACTGTTGCAGGATTCTCAGTCCCACAGTATGGTCCCCAGAAACAAAGGAAAGCCTGTGACCAAAATTGGATAATCAGGCCTCTTTATTCACCAGTGAAGATCCAGTCAGCAATTTCTGTGGAATTGGGCCTCGGACAAAGACATCCCCACGTTCTTATACACCTAGTCACTTAATTATGGAAAGGAGGGAAAGAGAAAGCCTGAGATTTCTTACACCTAGCACAAGCGAGATACAGGGAGAAGAAAAGCTGTTAAATCGTTAAATCGAGTTGTCTTGTCTTTCTCTTATCAGGCAGATGCTCAGGCAGCCTGCCTTGTTTACAGTTGGGAGGGCCCCTGCCATCCTGACTCCAGGCTGACCTAGAGGGAGGGAGCAGCCCAATTAACTTTGGGGCTTTTTGTCTTTTATCTCCTGAAGTGTCAGCTTGTGAGCAACTGAGAAGGGAGTGAGGGAACTCTTATTTTTTTTCTATTTTATATCTAAATTCTTAAGTAAGAATAATGTCAAAGCCCCAGCTGGATTTTCCACTTCATCCCATCCCTTTAAAAAAATTTCTCAATATATTTTAATAGAAAATTCTTAACCTTCAAAGTTACATTCAGTCAGATCCATGAGAGCCGTGTATGGGAGTGGAGCCCTCTTAGCCACTGAGTAATTTTCTGTTACTTACTGGATTAAACTTCAGACACATGATATGAGACAGCATCCAAACAGGATGAAAACTGCTGTTACTGTGATCAAGGAGTTTAATGTGCTGGTATTGGAAAATTGCTCTGGTGTTAATTTCCAAAATGTAAAAAGTAGTCAGAGTCTGGGTGCTATACAGGCACTCAAGGAGGAAAAGGCAGCAGCTCTTTCTGTTACTCCTCAGAGACCCTCCTCCCTTCTGCTCTTTGTCCAAATGTTCACCCATAGTAAAGCCTTTATCCTTAAAAAATATGTAGAGACAATTGAAAACCCTAAGATCACAGTGACTCTGTCTGGTGCATTTCAGAGCCATAAAGATAGCAAGAGCCTTATGCCTTGCTCTTAGAAATTATACACAGCTGCATTGGCCACAACTAATGCCTGTTTACTTCCTCTTCTTTGTGACCCTGTTTACCCTTTGTGGTAAACTTCATAGGTTACTTTAAAGTACCCATAGTTGATGGACAACCAATACAGCCCTATACAACAGAGGTGGAAAGCAAGGTAGATTATTGACTCCTGCACTTAATAAGCACACTGTCCAGAGGCAAGAAGGCACCACCTACCTAAGGAATAAGTTACTGGCCCATTGCCTTGGTAATACTGATAATAACATACAAGTACAAAGTAGGTATTTAAGGGGCCAGAGGAGGGAAGGGGGGCAGAGGTCCATTTTCAGGTACTTCAGCATACTTGCCAGGTGCTCTGCATTCTGCTCTTCCCTTCCTATTTCCTACTAATTTTGTAAAAAAAGAAAAAAAACAAACCAAACAAACAAACAAACAAACAAAAACTTGTTGAAGCTACAAACAAGCTGCTTATTAGTCTTGATTTCCTGGTTCAACAAATTTTAGTTGAATTGAGTAAAAGAGACCTCAGTGCCATTACAATCATAATGTTGTGGGAGAGCCCAGTCCCATTCGTGGGTCCTTGGCTTCCCTGAAAAAAATAATTTTAACACATGCCAGTCAGGAACAAAAAGTAGGAATTTATTTAGGAAAATAAGGAAAAGGGGGAGAAAAACAGGTGAGCGGACATCTTCCTGTCTAGATGCGCTTCCCAGGTCCCAAAAGAGACCGAGGCGTGGTTAATTCCTTCCTTTATAGGCTTTTAAGAGGGGTGGGCACAGAAGAGGTCTCCTTCTTCAGGTATAGGTGGGTGACAGGTAGGTGGTCGAAGCTGGGCCGGCCCCTTCTCCAGATTTCAAGATGGGTCTGCCCTTGGCTGTAAATTTCTGGTGTCCTTGGCCCCTAACTCCTAGGTGGGGGGCAGGGCCTAAGGAACTTCCAAAGGTGGAATGGAGGCTGCCACGCTTCAGTTCCAGGTGTTTATATTAAAGTGATATCTGTATTTTTCCTTCCCATTTGTCTCCTTCCTGCCTAATTATTTCTTCTATCCTACATCAATAACAGTTAAAAATTTTCCAGTTTGCGAACAAACTTTTGAGCATACTACTGAAAGGATCACTTACCCCAGAGTTTTCTGCCAATTAATCAGCTAGAGTGGTCAGTCCCTTTAAGGCTTGAGTAATAGTTCCATCAGGGATAATGTTATTTAGTATGAAGGTGCAGCACTTACCCCCAGCATCACACACACACACACACACACACACACACACACACACACACACACACCTCCTTTTTCTGCCAGTTTCAAACCTAAAGCCATTCTAGTTTCCCAGGCCATCTGACTGGTGGGGTCCAATTGATCTGCAATTCCTTTAATTTCATCCCCAGTGTAATTCAAGAACCTTTGCTAATTATAGTATGTGTAATTTATCTAATCTACATTTTACTGACTGTGACCACCAGAAAAGAGACTCAAAGCCTGTGACAATTTGGCTTCTTGCTTTGAACTTATCTGGAACTTCCCTGAGTACTCTTATGGTTTCTAAATACACTTAAAGGACACTCTCAGTCCTCATAAGATTTCACAACACAGCCTGTGGGGACCTTCTTGCTTTTCTTTACACTGATAAGAATTGCACTGGTAATTGGAATGACTAGCTCATCCAGTTCACAGGTCCCTCCCCAGGAACTTGGCAGGAATAAGAGTAAATTTGAGCCACAAGACCACCAAAAGTCTGCCTGAGCATGAGATAATTCAGTCTTTTTTGTGCAATTTTTAACCTCCCAACAAGTCAGGTTTCCAAGAAAGACACCTCCCACTGATATCTCCTATGTGAGACATACCATAAAGTTGGCGGACTTGGAGGGGGCTGAATAGCCCAAGGGGGTATGCCTATAGGATGCAGGGGAGGATATTTGGCCAGTTTAGTGCTGACATTTGTCTTGGGGAATAAGATGGCTAGAGTCTTGTAAGTCTCACTGGAAGGGTTTTTGTTTCCTTTAAGAAGATCTAAAAGACATCTTAACCCATCCTCCACTAAACTCTACCCTAAAGGGAAAAGAACAATTTGTGCTGGTGACCTACCTGCAGCACATGTGTAATAATCTGCCTTGCCAACACTCTTTACAGAATATTTAACCCATTCAAGCCATACATTTGTGTCTCTGAACCTGGTTTCTATGTCTAGAGTCTGTCTTAGATTTTTTATTTCTACTATATTTATTTTGGCTGGGTCATTTTTGGCCCTTCTTAGTAATATTTGATTGTAATTTACAGGTTTAGGGGTTTCTGTTGATAGGGGCGTAGGAAGATTTACCTTAGTGTGCTATAGTTTGAAACAGCCTATGGGATCTTTTCCAGGGATATCTTCTAACCCAAAGGCCCTAGTAGCCTCTACTGGTTCATGGTCCGTATGTAAGCATTATCAATACCTATCCACATAGAATTATATTGATTAATCTTACAAGCTTGTGGAGGTCCTGTCTGGATAAATTGGATCTTTCTCTTTAGAGGGCTGCATGATGCTGAGGTTGCCTGGTTTATATCAACTGTCCACCATTGAGGATTGGTGGTCCAGCAGACATTGTTCTAATAAGGACAGGGCCTGGTCCTGGCATAACCGGATCTTGATTCAGGGCAGAGGTATTTGTCAGCTTGGGAGAGCCACCATTGATTTTTCAGGCTGCCACAAGATATAACCTGGTAAAGATATAGCTTGGCACACATCAAATTTGATACTAAAAGTTATACCAGTCTTGGTCACATTAATGGTGAAGATTACAGGGGCTGGCCTTAACAACTCTATCAGCTCATATCTTGGAATGACTTATCTGAGCAAGGAATGGGTTACTTCTCAGGCCTTTTCTGTTTGGCAAGGATAAGCTTCTCCCCATTCTGTCTGAGTACACACTATAACTAAAACGTATCTGATCCATTACATTTCAGCAATTCAGAAAGGAAAAGTCTATTTGTACATTTTCAAAAGGAGCCACTCTCATTGCTTGTATTCCAAGAGGAAGCTCAGTTTCTTGTGTAAGGTTGTTTCTGCTGCAGGTCACACAACATTGTACTACTTTCTTCATAAACACTGTCAAGTGCTGTATGTAATAAGACCTTCTGAGAAGATTTTCAAGGTTTTCTTGCCCAGTGTGAGTGGATTCACATGCCTCCTCCTGCAGATTTGTGGGCCTTAGCTTGTAAGAGATGGTTATATGACTGTCAGGCAATATAATCCATTTTTCTGGGTATCTCGTTGCCTTTTCCTTTTCTAGCCATTTTGTTTCTTGAGGTTCATAGATAGAAAAATGGTAGGCACCCTAGGCAGAAGTTAGGGCACTACTAAGTGGAAAGCTATGACAAAGAATTTTTGGGCAACACTCTTTGCTTTGATACTGCTTTGGAATTTTCTTGTGCCTCCTGGCTAGTTGTTTTTGATGCTCTCTGCAATGAATGACAGCTACCTTTGCTGGACTCCAAATCACATTGAATAGTTTTAGGATTTCTTGAGAGTGTTTTAAGCCATTTTCTCCAGAATTTAACAGTCCTTTCTCATTGTAGAGACCCCCCATGGACATGCAAGGTCAAGAAAACCTACTTAGAATCAGTGTAAACATTGACTCTCCCAACCTTTTCCTAACTCAAGTGCCCAGGTGAGAGCAATCAGTTCAGTCTTTTGGGCTGAGGTGCTGACTGGGAGGGACTCTGCCTCTAGGACTTTATTTAAGGTCACTACCAGCTTGTCATTTTTCTTGCTCACTTAATAGAATTTCTCCCATCTACAAATATTTCTAAGTCAAGGTCTGGGAAAGGCTGGTCTTTTAAGTCTGGCTTCCCTGAATAGGTTTGTGACAGTACTTCCTCATAGTTGTAGATGGGTGGCTCCTTGCTAAGTGGCAGCAGTGTTGTTGGATTTAGGGTATGTACTACCTCTAGTTGTGTATAAGAATTTTTACACAGTAAGCCTTGATATTTTGTAAACCTGGCATTAGTCAGATAATGGTGCCCTTTAGAGATTAAGGAACGGGGCATTTTACCAGTAGTCTCTGTCCTAAGTCTAGCTTATCTGCTTCTGGAATGAAGAGGGCAGTTGCTACCAAGGCCCATAGTCATGTTGGCCATCTGGCAGTGACACAGTTCAGCTGCTTTGATAGATAAGTGACTGGCTGATACCAGGACCCAATCTGCTGGGCCAGAACCCCAACTGTTTTTTTTTTTTTTTTTCTTTCAGAGACGAACAAGGTGAAAGGCTTATCTAGGTTCAGGAGTACTAATGTGGGATGTCTGCAATTTCTTTTTGAGTTGCTCAAAGCCTGCTGCTACCATATAACAGGGTCTTTATCTCAACCTTTCTTGTAGATTCATAGAAAGCTTTTGCTCTTGCAACAAAATTTAGATGTGACAGAATCCCACAGTTCCCAAGAACTCTCAGAGGGCTCTCTGATTAGTGGG
This sequence comes from Graphiurus murinus, assembly GCA_004027655.1. NCBI lineage: Eukaryota > Metazoa > Chordata > Mammalia > Rodentia > Gliridae > Graphiurus > Graphiurus murinus. The sequence goes on from PVLC010012348.1 coordinate 40,379, forward strand.
CACTGGGATGGCTTGGACTGCCTCCATTCATCCTGTCCCCAATAGTCTTTCTTGTCTCTGGATGGTGAACCCCATATACTTTAATTTTTGTTGACATACCTGACCTTTTTCTTAGAGACCTTATAACCCCAGTGCTCTAGTAGGGTAAGCAGCTGGTCTATTCCTTCAGTACAGCTTTTAAGGGTCCCATGTCTGAATTCATCAACATACTGGTGGAGAGTGTAGCCCAAGGTGAGGGAAGAGAAAGACTTGAGGTCATGGGTCAGGGCTTATACAAACATGATCGGGGAGTTTTTAAGCCCTCAGGACAATCAATTCCAGGTGAATTGGTTTTTAGTTCCAGTTCCTGAGACTTCCCATTCAAAACCAAACAGTTCTTGTCTCACAAAAGCCAAAAAGATACTGAAGAAGGCATTATTTTAAGTTCAGACATGTGAACCAGGCTTCAATGGCTGGCAGCAAACTTAGAAGAGTGTACTATTAGGTGCTGTGGGATGTAGAGTGATGGTGGCCTGGTTGATGACTCACAGTCTTGCATTTGCCAATAATCCTGGGCTCTCAGCTTTTTGACTGGCAAAAGAGGAGTATTCCATTAGGATTGGCACCGTGTAATAATACCATGCTGTTGTAGTCTCTTTAAATGGGGCTGAATTCCCTCTAGGGCCAGCCGAGGGATTGGATACTACTTTAATTGCATGGGTCAGCCATGATGGCAGATTTCTGTAATTACTGTTGCATGAAATTTTGCCATTCCAGGTGGATTGTCCTCAGCACATACAGTGGGCTAAAGGGCTAGGGCTGATGGAACCCCTGTTTTGCCCCTTAGTCTCCACTCTTCCTCTTGGGGCATTTGCAGGAAGCAAATTAACTGAGGGGTTGGCACTGACACCTTTACTTTTCCTTCATCTGGAAAGGTAATCTCTCTGAGTTTGCTGGGAAGGTCCCAGCCCCCAGTGGGACTGGAAATTCTGGCATATATAAGAATTGGTGAATAACTTCTCTTCTCCCAAGGGTGCATTTTTGGGTATGAAAAGCATCTACTGGGAGGATTTTTCCTATTGCTTCTACTATGTCAATATGTTGGTCAGTAAGAGGGGCTATTTGACTGATTGTTACAGAATGTTATGACCCAGTGTTGACAAGGAACTTGAGGTTGTGCCCCCCTCACTTTCATTCAGAACATGGGCCACCCAGAGACTTCAGGGCCTAGTCTCCTTCAGTTATCAAACAAACCAGTCTGGCCAACCATCATGAAGGGGCTAGGGAGGGGTCTGATGGTTCCTCACAGTGCCTTCAACCCCTCTTAGGGCATTCATTTTTCCAATGCCCAACTTCCTTGCAGTAAGTTCATTGATTTTGAAAGAAAGGGGCCCACTTTTTGGGGTGTGTGGGTGGCACTAGCCTGCTGGTTTCTGATTTGGCTCATCATGGAGTGCTGCACTCCATCCAGCTGCAATGAGGTTGGATTTTTATCTCATTTTCTGATCTTCTGTTTTTCCTACAGTATTGCAGTTGATAAAAACCTGGTTTCCCACTTCAAAAAGTTGGGAAGAATTCATTCAATCCTTCCAGTCTCTGTCATTTGCAGAAGATGTCCCTAGCACTCTGTCTGATAAAGATAGAATTAACCATTTACTGATTTTCAGGTGCTTGAGGGTCAAATGTAGTGAAGGTGTGGTATGCTTCAGAGTTACTCATAAAAGGCACTGGAGGTCTCATTAGGCTTCTGGAAGCCTCCCCCACTCTGGTAATATTTGTGGTCTTGGAACCCTCCTTTTAAAGTTCCTGGAGGAAGGCTTCTCTAATATGCCTCCATTTTTTTTTTCTGTCTCAAGGATCATTTGGGTTCCACTGGAGGTCTGTCAATGGCAGGCATTCTTGGGCATAGGTTTGGGGGTTTAGGACTCCTGCTTGGGAATTTTCCTCCACCTCTAAGAGGTAGCTGCCTGCAAAATGCAGCATCTTTCTTCAGTGTTGAGTCAGAAGAAGCTGGTGGCATCAGTCCAAGTAAGATTGTGAGTTTGGAAGACAAACTCTATGAGGTCAGCCAGAGCCTGCAGTCTTTTAGTAAAGGAGAGAGTATGTTGCTTCCAATTTAGAAAATCTGTTGTGGTAAAAGCTTGGGACACAAACATCTTTGGATCAGGCTGTAATTGGCTCAATTCCTTTACTGTTGGGGTCCCTGAACTTGCCTCAGAGGAAATTGGCCATTGGATAGCAATGGAGTTTCTTGAATAGAATTGTATGAGGCCAATTACAAAACCTTAAATTCTAACTGGGTTCTGTCAAAGCTGGCACCTGAAAGAGTGGACATAAAGAGGGGGCTGGAAAAGAAGGATGACAAAGTCAGGGTGTCACTCGTCAGAATGGATGCTGGTCAGATAAACTAGGGGGTGCTGATAATGAGGGTTAAAGGCATGCTTGGGTGCAGAAACATATAGTGGGAGGCAGCTCTTGTTCCTCTGGGGGGCTTTCCAAAATGGGTATTGGCAGAGCTTCACTTTGTTCCTGCCTCCACTTCCCTGACTGACCACTAGAGTACTGTCTGTTGGTGACTAAGATCTGAGAGAGTAGACCTCACAGCTGGGGGCACGGGGGTGTTGTAGTTTTGAACCAACTGGAGACAAGTGTTGATGTAAAGAATGTAAGGAAAATGGTCCTATTGTTCTGGGCTGCCTGTGATTTGGCCTCAAAGCACCAGGTGACACCTAGATCTAATGAGCCTTCTGATAACCCATCTTCTCCAAGAGTTGGTCATTCTACCTCACAGAGAGTGGGCAGGTTTCCTGGGATTAATTTGTATCCATTGTTATGAGGTAGGGAAACCATGTAAGACCACTCAGACTCAAAAATATAGCCAAAAGAAAGTCTTTATTAACAGCCATGACTACACTGGGCACTGAGCCTGAGTTCAGTGCAAATGGCCATTTCAGGCTACTTTTCTACAGACAAACCATAAGCTCTGGGTGAAAAGTTTAGGTTCTTCCAGTAGGGTTGGAAGCCAAGTATGATGTTCAGAAGCCACAAAACAATATTGTGCAGGGAGTCAACAAAGCACATCAACCTCTTCTATTACACATATATCCTGGTTTTGACAAATATGGATCCTTCTATAATATGTATTCCGGTTGTGACAAGGATGGAAAGTTCCTAATGGGTTGTTCCTGCAGGTGTGAACTAAGCAGACATTACAGAAGCCAAACAAATAGTTATGTGTGGCTAGTTGGGTCATCTAGGGTAGCAACATGCCATTATTTATTCTAAGGCTAAGGCCTCAGATTAGGCCATAACACCATAATCTCCTGTATAAGCCCCTTTAAAGTTCATGATCATGAGGCCTAAGGGAGTCAGTTTACTCTGTTTACCTCCCATTACTGCTAGAGAGTCTGGACTAGTGCCAGGACACCTACAACAGATAACAGACTGCACTTACTATGTCTGTGCCCAGCTTTTTGCCTCATGGAGGTATTTCAGCCATACCTTGGCAATAAGCAAGTCAGTACCAAGCCCTGATTCAATTCACCCAAGGAACTTTTAGGTCCTTGGTAGATTGCCATTTAGCCATTACTCTGGATCCAAGCAACAGATTCAACACTTGTATTGGCTCTGGAAGGTGCAAACTAGAGTTTGATTTTAGCATCTGTCTCAGTCATACACTTGCACTCATCATTCACACCCACACCCAATCTGATTCCTGGACTGAATTCCAGTTTTGTGTCCTTCCTGCAGACTCTACTCAGGGAATTCCCTGAAAAGTGGGTAATCAGTTCCCTCTTCTGCTATCCTGGTGGCAAGACCTGATCTAAGCAAAGCCTCAGGGTGGTCTACCATGATTCAGACATTAGTGCTGGATGGAAAAATGATGTGTCTCTTTTCCAGCCTAAAAACTCAGCAGCTGTATCTCCAGAGTCAATCACCTTCAGAAGAAACCTTCCACAAGGTGGCAAAAAGAGGGCACTGGGGTCCTGTTGAGAAAGTTTAGACCTGTGCCTATGTGTTCAAGTGTTGGTCCTATGCCCTCTTCAAGTATCTGCAAGGTCTCTGGTCTGACTTGCAGGTCCTTGATCCACCTTGAGTTGACTCTTGTGCAGGGTGAGAAAGTGGGGTTTATTTCCAGTTTCCTGCATATGGTTAACCAGTTTTGCCAACACCATTTG
>PVLC010012349.1:0-44535 GCA_004027655.1 Graphiurus murinus
AAAAAAAAAAAAAAAAAAAAGAAGAAGAAGAAAATTAGCATCATTCCAGAAATTCTGTGTCAAACTAAAGCCCATGATAATTTGCCTTTACTTTTAATTAGGGATCTGTGGTGTATTTTAAAATGCATGTGCTGAATAATTAGGTATAGTGTACAGACTCACATGTCTACTAGCTCCAGTTATGGCCCTTTCCTATCTTACAACTACCTAGCTACTAGAATTATGAGTCCAGGTACACATGTGCTAAAATTTGTCTACATGTTTTATCTTTTTTTAAAATAATTCAGTGGAAATAGTTACACTAAAATAAGTCAGAAATAAGGTAAATCTGTCTGTAGTAACATTGACCCTTGTACTTTCATCATTAAATAAAGAACAAAGAGAGTGAAAGGGTGAGAAACTTTCATGTATTGATTATTACACTGCTTTTACTGCCTTAAGTTAGAAAACACTCCACATATTGGAAATTGTTTTCACAATCCTAAATGATGGTCTCACATTTTCAAAAAATGGACAGTGGATGTCCATTTTTAAATATGTAAAGTATAAGAAAACAGCTATGTAGTATATTTTATTTATTCAGCTGCCAAAGGAAATGGTTAAGATGACAAGTTTTGAAACACAGTAGTGTGGATTTACCTTGTCTTTTGATTGTATAATTAATTGAACCATAGCTACTCATTAAGTGAATGGTTAGTAGCTACCATACTGACAAACCTTTGTAATTTGGGAATCTTTGAAAATAATTTTCATAATTAAAATTAGTTGCGAAAGAGTCAACTCACATGATTATTTTCAAATTATTAATATCAAATTAACTAGTTTGATTTTTGCACATTGTGTCTCCTTCATCATATTACTTATAGAACCACAGGGACATGAGTTCATTTGCTTTCTTAGACCCTTCAGAGGCAATTTCATGAACATTCATTTAACACAAGGGGATCACTTTCCTGATAGATTTTCATGTCAGTTTCAGAATACCTTCTAATTGTCAAATGTATTTAAACTGTGTATGCTTTAATCCCTTATCCAGGAAATAAACACTTTCAATTAATGGATTAATGCAGAATTACTGTGAGCAGTTCACAGAGTTAAATTCCATTACATTCCCTAAGTGTTAATCAATTAGTCATTTCACTAGCTGTAGGTCATAAGATTGGCATACCCCAAGGAATTCATTCCCTACTCTATTAAAAAAAAAGGAAAAAAAATGCTTATTAATTTAATTTGATGAAATGTGTCACATCTATGGCTAATTTTACCTGTTCCTTTTCAGTTTCATTCAAAACCTGCCCCACTGCCCTTTGGGCATGCACAAAAGCCCACCTCTACATCCCCCGTGACATGCGATTAAGTGTGCTTCTAAGGGCTGGCATGAGCTGTATACTAAATATTGTACCTATCAAGCTTTTACATGTTTTCATTTTGAAATTTCCATTTAAATGCAAATTCTGCCATTTAAATAGAGTCCTCGTGTTCTTTATTACACTATAATTACTATTTCCCATCTTCCTGGGACCAACTGCAAGAAAGGCCATAGGTCACTTTCCTAGCTCTCTAAAAGTGCAATTGAAATCACGAAGTCATCATAGCTAACATTTCTGAGTGACACCCATTTGTTAAGGGAGGCTGGAGGGACTGATTTAAATAGTGCCCTAAAACCTGTCCTGTCCTGTGATTTACAGGAACAAGAACAAACAAAGCCCACAGCTACCATTTCTTCAGGACAATGGAATTAAGTAGTTTATAGGATTTGGCACAAATAAATGGCAATTGAAATGCTGCCCTCATTTTGAAAAAACACATGCCAGGTAATACCAGCTAATTCCAATGTCAAGAGATAAGCAAGAAATAAAAATATATAGATAGTATGTATTCTTATTGAACAAAATGAAATAAATCATGGCTTAAAATGTAAAAATATGTGAGCACTAATATTTTAAATAGCGTGTTTGTTAATATTATTGATAAATAAAATAAGTCCTTAAGTTTTATCAATATAAATGAAATTAATGTTGGTAATTTTTGTTGCAAAAAAACATTCCTTTGCAGAGTGACTACAAAGTTAACAAGTTAAAGAATTCTTAATATTTTATGTTGACATTAATAAAATATTGGAATTATGTATGTATTTAACATGTATATTTGTGGTGTTTTACTAGGGGTGATGCTCAGAGAAAAACTGTGTGTGTTTGTGTGTGTGTGTGTGTGTGTGTGTGTGTGAGAAAGAGAGAGAGAGAGAGAGAGAGAGAGAGAGAGAGAGAGAGAGAGAGAGAGAAATTGCTTTAGAAAATAACATTTAACATAAGATAACCTACACAGACATTGAAGATCCTTACGCACTTAGTTGTACCCTAATTATGGACATGTTTTGCTATTTGAATACAAGAAAAAAAGAAAAATGGCCAGCATTTGGCTCAAAATATCTTTATGCCTAAGCATTTCTATTAAGAAGAAGATATTTTTAGCCCAGTTTATTGGTTTGCAAATCTTGGAATCCTGAATGAGTAAAATTATACCAGCAATGAAGGAATGGAAAACAAGTATTTATATACAGGGTAGGTTCAGTTTGAGTCCTCATCCTTGACTGTCTCCTTTTAAAGTATAATAAATCAACTAGAAATGTATTATTAGTTTTACCCTTTTTTCTAACCTCAATAGCTTGTGATCTTGTCTATAAAAAAGAGGTGAATCAGGCTTTATTTTCTAAGTAGAATTTCAATATTATATTGATGCATTAAAATTGGTAAATCAAGTTAAATGTTACTCACAAAACTCTGGTTTTGGTAGTCACTGGTCTATACTGAACTTTTTTTTTAGGTACTGGAAATCGAACCTAGGGATATTCTACTACCTCCAAATTATACCCCAACACTATCTTTTTTTTTTTTTAATTTTGAAACAGAATATCACTAAATTGTGGAGGGCCTTACTAGGTTGCTGAGGCAAGTTTTGATCCTGCAATCCTCCTATGTCAGTCTCACAAGTAGTAGGGATTACAATTGTAATTGTATGATACCACACTTGTTTCATGATGAAAGTTGTAGAGTACATCATATCAAATTGTTCTCCTTATTGATTATATTATTTATTCTCAATAGTCATCTGAAATTATTCTCCATATAATCTAAATGTTCTTATAGTTGCTCTTTTAAATTTTTTATTTATCTAATTTGTTAAAATTTAGAATACACTTAAAAATTTATAGATAAATCTCAAAAATATAATATAGCTTTTTAGTATATGACATGCTTTTACAGAAATCAATTAAATATTTTTTTCTCTCTTTAGCCTGGAACTAACTACTGAATAACCCAGACTCCATATTTTTAGTCATCTGGCTACACTTACTAGCTAGTAAGGTTGCAATTGTCAGAGCCCTTGGGGAAAACCTTTGGCAAACCATACCATAATGTTCTGTATTTTGACTCAACGTACAGCTTTATAAGTGACTTAAAACTCTTACTGCATGATTTAAACCCTATTTTAAATAGTTTATAATTAGTCTTTCAGATTTCCATTTTACTTTCCAAACCAAAATACCCATTTTTCTTAAAATTATGTTTTGGAAGATTTCCACCTTCACATTTATTTCCAGAAACTAATAACATATCCTGAACATGTATTTCAATGCTGGCAATAGATAAATATTCTTTAAGCCTTATGCTGTGGATTTATCTTTACCCTTATTGTATTTTCTAGACAACAATATTTGAACTCCATAAATTGTTTCAGAATGTCAGCAGAACTCAATTTCTTTTGTCAAGATATTAACAATATCAGTAATTGAATCTTTCTCCTCTTCCAGTTTTTGTTGCTGGCTACATTATGACATCTCTAGTTTCTGGAAGTTTACCAGATTATTGCTTAACTTATTTAAACTTCAAAAAGCAGAACAAATTTAGAAGATTCAAATTATCCCCACTTGTATTTCATTCATTCACTTATTCTTTCACTTAACACCAATTTCTATTGCATACTTACTCTATGCCAGACACTAATTCCGGCACTGGGGAAGAAATACAAGCAAGTCAGATATATTTTTTTTATTCTCATAAATGTTTTAATATATAGAGAGAAGACATACAGAATGCCTATACAAATAAATATATTTCATGATTTCAGCCCCAAGTGTTCTAAGTAAAATAAAAAAGACTAAAAAAGACTAAAGGAAAACAGAATGGTACCAGTAAAGGATGACAAGGAACTGCAGATGGAATGTTCAAAAATGTCTACTATTCAGAGATCATATTGGAGAAGAAATATGAATAATGTGAGTGAGGATCCTTGCAAATGTTTGAAGAAAACACTGTCTACAGGAAATAGCAGAGGTTAGGTCCTGGAGCAGAAAGTATTTGTTATATTCAGAGCAAAATGCTGGCTAAAGGGAGCCCAGAAAGCAAAGGAAAGACTGATGGTTAAAGAGGTCTGAGGGTCTGTCTGTAAGGGTCACATCCTATTCAGCCTTTAAAATGCAATATAGGGGTTGCAAATTTTGATCTCTGTAGAGATAAATGTTTCCTTTTCAAAGTTCAATTGGACTACTCTATGGAGCATTGACTCTCAATGAAAAAATGGAGAGAGTTGTAGCAGTTGGAGACAGTTGTGAGGTTTTGGAAATATGACAGTTAGGTGGACAAGGGTGGATGCAGTGGGGGTGGTAGTAACAGAGGGCCAAGTCACTACATATGCATTTAGAATTAAAGCTGATAGAACAGGTTAGCTTTTTTGCTTCCCAGGGGGAAAAATAACCCGAATCCTTGATTTTTTTTCCTCCTTTCCCACATAAAATTCATCAACAAGCTATGATGTTTCAACCTTTAAAACACAAGCAGAATTTAACTATTTTTCTTACTTCATTGGTGCCAAATTGGTTCACACCTATAATATCTTTTGTCTGAATCAAATCTTCCATACCGGTCCTGTCATTTCTGCTCTTGTTGTCTCCTTATCTCTAATAAACACAGTGGCCAGGAGGATACTGTAAGTTGTAGGAAAAAGCCATTTTATTTTTCTTTAGGAAACTTTGAAGTGACTTTAAGTTATTGGCTTCATGTTATGCCTTCCATTTAGTTCTCTACTACACTCTCAGTTCACCCTCTCACAGTTACACTAGCTTCTTGATGTTGCACATGCACAGGACACATATTTCTACTACAAGATTTGTGTGCTTCTCTGCTTTTTTTTTCTTTTCCTTCTCTTCTCCTGGAACACTCTTCCCCTAGATGATCCTCTGTCTCACTCTACTATCTACACATTACCTTTATTTAGTGTCAACATCTAACCTAAACTTTTCCTTATTTTCTTCTTACATAGGTACTGTGGTGCTGATGATTGAACCCAGGTCTTCACTTGTGCTAGACAAATGCTCTACAACTGAGATGTTCCCCCAGCCCATTCTGATTGGCTGTTTAAAATTTCATCCCCTGAAGCTAAACTTCCCACTCAACTTCTCTGTTTTATTTTACTCTATAACTCCTATATAATCTCTATATTTTATAGAGCTTTTATTTGTTATTGTCTGACGATACTCAGTGGTAGGAATTTATCCAGCTCCCCGTCTTATTATTACATGTGAGGATTGTACTTCCATTCCCTTTTTATGTTTCCATGAGATGATGTGACCAATAGTAAATGAAGTGTTAGCAATAGAAATAGAAGTGTATGAAATTTCTGATGTGGAGTATTTTGTTACTGGTATTAGTCACTTCATAGTCTTTTTTCTCCTCCTTCTGTGACTGTCAGTTATAAAAGGGACTGTACCATCCATTGTGGCAAGAGAATGAGAACATGTAGAACAGAATATAAACCAGATTGTAATAAGGAATCAATGTTGGCAACAAATAAATATTTATTGTATTAAACTTTTATGAGTTTTGAGTATTTAATCAGTCTATGTGAGTAGTAATTTTTGTCCATTTTGCTTATTATATTTCTAAGTATCATTCATATAGTAACTAAACAGTTGGCTGAGTGAATAGATTAGTCACTCAGTGACTGTTGACTACAGGATTATAATTATTTCTCCGTGGTAGTCTAGAATAGTTCCTCACTCCCTCATTGAATTCTACCATTAACCATCCAACTTCTTAGTCTCCATAAAATTTTTCATTTGGTATGCATGTGAGATTATAATACTGTATTACATTTATGACTAGAAATATTTATTAGCCCTTTGGGATTATGGAGGATCACATCCTTCCCTAGAATTTGAGTTGTATCATTGTACTATCAACCTAGGTAAATACTGATAGGCACAAAGAGTAAAGAAAATGAAGTAAAAATGAGAAATTAGGAATGTTTTCCAGATATTTGTGTTGGGTTACTAACTAGAGAAAATATTTTTCTCAGTCCCATAATCCATATAGAGGAAAAATGATCCTATAGAACAACAACAAAAAAATTCATTCTGAATCAAGGGATAGAGAGAAGTCAGTGACTGAAGAAAGCAGAAAAAATATCCAATAAAATTGCCTATTATTATATAGGCTTGATCCTAATGCTACACCAGGGTAGTTCTGAAAAAGAAAATTTAAACTAATAATCTGGACCTACCAGAAATACAATTAGAAATCAGGCATAATTTATAGTCTAACCTGTCTATGTAAATGGTTCTGAGTAGTTCACTCTGTGGAAATTGGTACAGACTATGCAGACAGGCAAACCAAGAAATAGCCATATTTAATATTAGAGACCAATGAGGGGAAAAATAGGGAACTACTCAGTTGCTTATAACAAGCTATTAGTGAAATAAGCATTTTTCTCTTTCTTTTCCATTCAGAGTAACTCTTCAATGACTTTAGTCTTTGACATTCCATCATATTTTAAACAGTTCCTAAAAGCTGCTCTTAGAAAACATGGAACAAAACCATTGCTAATAATGTCTATTGTGTTATCAGGGAAGAAGTTAGACTCTAGGAAATATCACAAAACTCTGCCCTTCCTCTATGAATCTCCCTGGTAAGAGTAGATGACCATGTTCTTCTAACTTCATAGTCTGGGTGCAGATCACACATCCTGATTTTATAGAATATATTTTTATTTTATTATTTTTCCTTTATACAAATCTATCTTTATAAAGCTAATTTGATTTTTAAAATCAAAGTTCATTTAGTGAAATGTAATTTTATAATAAAATTGTAGTAAAATATTGACATTTGATAGTTTAAACAAAGTATCATTCATGTAAAAATCATGTGATAGCATGTAAAATTTAATTAGAAAATTCATAGTTCACAAAAGTACATATATTCTGTTGACAGCTTGAGAACATTATCATAAACTTACTTAAGATACAGAACAAAATTCATAGTTAGGCTTGACATTTAGTACTCCAAGGTTTTACACTGGATCCACTGATGTTTTGTTAGTAAGGTACACTTGAAATAATCAATTCAGACTACCAATGAATTGACATTTTGTTGCATAACCAAGATCTACTGGTTTTACAAGATGTCTAGTAACATTAGAACTTTTCTCTTGGGGAAAACTACTTCAGGGCTTGACATTTGTACAAATTTTAACTGTAAAATACAGATTTATCTTGAATCTGTTCGTGAACGTGGATATGAAGGCTGCTACTTTTTCTTTTAGTTATCCTGTTGAGGATGTGTCAATGGTGTTTCCAACTAGATTTCTGTCATTTAAATTATTTTATTATTTTTGAAATGAATAAATATTAATGCTATAGTCAGTCTATATTTTTATGGCGCTATCGCTTTCAATCATATTTCCTTATCATTTTCTTTATTTCTATTTATTTCAACAGAATATAAATATCTACAATATATTTTAGGACACTAAATTCAATTACTCAAATTTATAGAATACTCTTTCATGTACCGTGTGCTAATTACTGTGTATTAATTTCCTTAATGGTTCTGAATCTGATTTTTCTAGAGTCAAATGAATAACATTTTCTTTACTATGAGGCCAAAAACTGTCTAATACTCAATTCTTTTTATAATATTAAATGACTTAATAAGGACCTCATCAACTTAGATCCTATTTCAAAATAAACAATAAACTAGGTCTTGTGGTATAACTCAGAGGTAGCATGTCCTTTGTTTCAATCCAGAATAGAGACAGAAGGGAGAAAGAGAGAGAGAGAAAGAGAGAGAGAGAGAGAGAGAGAGGATGAATGAGAATGAATATTGGAAGATAAGTACAAATATAGATCTAAGAATTAGTATACATATATATATATACTAATATATATATATTTATATATAAATATATAATGTATATATTTTTTCCTTCCATAGTTTTGTAATGGCTACTCAAATCCAAATCTTTCCAAACCATACAGACCATGAGAAAAATCCACAATTACTGACGTTTTGAGCATGAAGAATAAATGAAGTTGAGAACACTTCTAGTTATATTTAGGCAGACATATACACTTTTTGAAACCAGCAGAGTCAAATTGTTTTCTTTTCAAAATACTTGGCATAAGTGAATGAAAGAATACAGACTCCGTCTTGCATAATTCTTCTACATAAAGTAAAATTACATGTCAAAACTTCTGTTAGTTACATTCTATAGACTTTCATACACTGTGAATACTTTCAAAATACCTGACTTTAATTTAATTTTATAAAAAAGAACAGATATTTCTTGAAACAGTTTGTGTTACTTGGACCTATTTTAGGAAATTAAACAAACCTAAGGAATTCTTTGAATTTTCCCACTTGGAGAATATTGCTAAAATTTCCAGAATATTTATTTTTCCATCTTCTTTAACAAGTGTGAATCATTTGCAGATATGTCAAACTGTCATCATGATATAAAAATGATGTCGAAAGTGTTGGTGCATTCCTATGATCCCAATATTTGGGAAGCTGAAACAAGAGGATCACAGGTTTGAAGCCAGCCTCAGCAACTTAGCAAAACCTTCAACAACTTAGAAGACCTCGTTTCAAATAAAAAAGGGGGTAGGAGTATAGTTCAGAGGTAGAATGTCCCTCTATTTAATCCTCCAAATGTCTTGTTCTACAATACCCCCTGTACCATACTACTAAAAAGAACAAAACAAAAGCAAAAGCAAAATAAACAAAGTAGTATGATTTCAAACAGAAAAGAGGATGAACTTAGTGCGATAAAGTATACTTCCAACACTTTACAGTGTCCAAATACAGAGACTTAAGAGCCACAATTGAAAGGAGATATGTGAAAATATGTTCTCCAATAAACTAAACTGATGAGGAATTTCCACATAGCTTCATCAGGGGTGGAGAAATGACCCCTATAATCATAGTAATTAGTACAGTAATGCTTCAGTATAGTTCTATGATTTGATCTGGGTAGTTTAAATTCCATTTCTTGTTCTTAGTCTCAATAAAGTTAGTTTACTCCTACTGTTCCTTTTTTGTCTTCAGTATGAAATATGAAGACTAAATACATCATAGATTAGTTGTGAGGATTGAAAGGAATATTCTATGTTAACCATCTAAAATAATGACTAGTATATAAAATCTGTAAATAAATTTTAGACTGAGATAAGAGTGCCTCACTTAGGAAATACAGTGTTTGGATACAATCTATTGAAAGGAACTTAGAAGTGTTGTAATTTTAGCATAATTGCTTTATTAATTTTATTTATTAATTTAAACATGTTACTGTAACTCTTCTAAATTAAATATTCTTATTGTTCAGTTATTGACTTGCAGATGTCTTACTTGTTCTACATTCAAGAGAAGTTATTTTCTTGCTCCAAACACTTCTGTTACCATGAGAGATTTAATTTTTTACTGCTTTGTGGTAGTTGTCTTCTGCACAGTCTAAATGTAATTTAGTTACTGCACCATGTCAATATTTCTAGAGTATATTGCATTTTATGATCTCATAATGAAATGCAAGCATATGCAATCTAATAAATTTAATTTGGAAGAAAAATACACAGGCATGAATATACACCACTACTTTATACAGTCCCCAAGGAAATGATCTTGCTTGCAAGCGAGCAGCCTTGCACTGGTGACAGTCAAAATAGTGCTAATCTGTTGAAAGTCTTGTTTGTCACAAATGGAAAAATAATGAACACAGGATCATGTATAATTAATCTATCTTTAGATTATTAATGATGAATGAATATTACTAAGTAATTTCTCAGAATGCAAACTGGCATAGCAGATACATGTACAACTATTGTCCCATTTAAAATTCTGAGCAAGTTGCATATTTTCAATTTGGTCTCGGAGGTTCTCCATTGGTTAGATAAGCAAGGTCAATATAGAGCAATGTAGCATGACCGGCCATCTTTCCTTTTTATAGGAATAATATAGTAATATATGCATATACATGTTAATAGCAGCACAATTAACAGCAACCAAATTATGGAACCAACCTAGATGTCCATCAAAAGATGAGTGGATAACAAAAATATAGCATATACACACAATTAAATTCTACTCAGCCATAAAAAAGAACAGAATTGTGACATTTGCAGGAAAATAGATGGAACTAGAGTAAATTATGCTTATTGAGCTTTGCCAGTCTCAGAAAGTCAAGGGTCATATGTTGTCTCTGATTTGTGGCAGCTAGAGAGAAAATTAACAAAAGTATTTCAGACAAATGAGGAGACTAGAAGAATTGTGGAAGGCAATTAGGAATGGGAGATGGGGAAGAGCAAAGAGGAAGCTTGATAAAGGAAGGAGTTCAAATAATGTTATGTCCATATATGAAGGTATCACAACCAATCTCACTAATATGTATCAGGAAGGGAGGAAGGGAGGAAGGAAGGAGTCACACCAAGTGCTGTGTGCAAGTATGTTTGCATCACATTTAACTTCACTATCATGTATAATTACAATGTACTAGTAAAAGTATATTTCATAAAAGCATATAAAATAAAATTGTTAAAAATAATGTAAGAATTAAAATTCTATACTTACAATGTATTTTGAACAGAGGGTATTTGACAACCAAATTACCCTAAACTATATATATATATATATATACATACATAGAGATCCTTAGTACTAGTTATTGCCATTCTGAGTCTGCAAGTTTGGGAAGATTTGACTAATCTTCAGGGAAAGAGCTAATTTTGCCCTCAAGCATAGTCATGCTATCTTTGAAGATAGAAAGTGCTCTATTATTATGATAAGTTACAAATTTATTTTATGAAAATTATTTTACCTAATTTAAAGTAACATTATTGGAATAGAAAGAAAAAAATGATTATTTTTACTTTAAAATTGTGGAAACCAAATGATCAAATGAGGTATAATGTTTTAATTTCTTCAAAAAGCAAAGGATGGATTTTGAATATAAATAGTCTCTCAGAATCCATTCTAAGTTTATTTACTTAACAGTATCTTGCCTTTCTTATGACTAACAAATATCAGACTTTCTTATGTGACATTACAATGTATACCACATATGTCCAACTGAATCATGTGAATTTTCCACTATATTTATGATTCTTTCTCTGTCATGCATCATATTTAAGAGGCCATCACAGATAAGCCAGTTCATAATGAGGTCATCTCTGAAAGCAAAGAAGCTGTTAATAAAAAAAACACCAGTATCTGAATGTGACAGATATACATGGTACATTTCATGATCTTCCAGATTATAAAAGATGACATTCTTCTTTCTTAATCTGTGATTTTGGAACAAGCATGATGACATACAAAACCAGCTACTTGTTTGCCTTGCAAATAATTTCTAAATCGTTTGACCCATTACTGCTGTTAGTAAGCTATTTATCATTTTGAACGAAAGACTAGTGGCAACTGTCAGCTCATTTTTTTCCTCTGATAAATCAGAATTGTGTGTGGTTAGAGGTTTTTCCTCCTGAATAAATTCTCTGTGTATTTGATAAACACATAAAAACGCCATAGTCACCTATAGGCTTTTCTTCTTCAGTTACATAAAATAGAAAACAAAAGGAAACAATGACTTTGTTATCTTGTTGCCCACACCAAAGAACGAGTTTTTAAAATGCACCATAAATTCTTAGTGAGGAACAGGGATGATCTTTAGGCAAAGATATTCTACCCAGAAGAGCTGGGTGCCTGCCCACCATGTGGCCAGATGCTCTTTCTGTCTTAGAGAGACACTTTCAGTAAAGGACAAAAACAACCTCTCCAAATACTTGAATTTGAATGATTCCTTCCCTACTCAAGGCTCCATTCTTATCATTTGACATTTTAATCTAAAAATGATACACACAATTCAAGAATATGTGATTGGTTTTCTCTTCTTTTTTTTTTTCTTTTTACATTTTTATTGGTACATTGTAACTATACATCATAGTGAGGGTCAAAGTGATAAGTGCACAAGACACTTGTTGTATTTCCCTCTGCATCCCAACCTGCTACTCCCTCCTCCCTCCGAAAACATGTTTGTGAGCTTTTAGTGATACCTTCATGTATGGACAAAATATTATTTGAACTGATCAATCCATCAGTTTTTCCTCTCAGTCTTCCCAGCCTCTATTTCCTAGTCCCTTCCATTATTCTACCTGTTTCTCTCATTTATCTTGTTCCTTTAGTTTCCTATTAACTATCTAGCTTCCAGGTATGAAAGGAAACATAGGAGCCTCGACTTTCTGAGACTGGCTGATCTCACATAGTATGACATTCTCTAGTTCATCCATTTTCATTTAAATGATGTAATTTTTTTTTTTTTTTTTTTGCGGTACTGGGGATTGAACTCAGGGGCATTCTACCTCCGAGCTACACCCCCCAGCCCTATTTTTTATTCTTTATTTTGAAACCGAGTCTCACTAAGTTGCGGAGTGCCTCACTAGGTAGCTGAGGCTGGCCGCGAACCCGGATCCTCCGGTCTCAGCCTCCCTAATGCTGGGATTACAAGCGTGCGCCACCACGCCCGGCTTAAATGATGTAATTTTGTTCTTTATAGTTGAGTAAAATTGTAAATAAAGAATAATGATAGAAATAATTAAAATAGTATACCTGTGAGAAGTGGAAAATCAAGTACTATGTGGCATATAAACACTGGTTGATTTTCTATTTCTCAAAGGTATATCATTTTAATCATTTATAGTCTTATTTGTTATTTTCAATGATACTATATATACCAGCATTATTAAATTCATTTTGTATTCCTATGCATGATTTCTCCTGTTCCCTACAACTACTGGGATATACAGACTACAATAGTGTTACTTTATGTTTAAGTTTATTATTAACTGTATCTGAGCCTTTCACTTATTTTTCATCAGAATTTATTTTCTTGATCTTCATAGAAGTATGGAAATAATACAGGAATTTTTTCAGTAGAAAAATAGTCTACACAAGGCTTAATATTTTGCAATAGCAAACTGGATAAATAATCTCTCACTATGGAAAATAAAATTTATAAATTGGAATCCATAGAAATTAAAAATATCTGCTTTTGTAGGACATTTTCAAGAAAATGCAAGTCACAGGTTTAAGAAACATAGTATTTATATTGCATACATTAGTGTGAAGAAACTTTTTATTTTAATGCTATATCACTTATTAATTCTTGTTTTAATTTTCTGAAATTTCAGGATCTTGTTGAGGAAGTTTCTACCTGTGCCTATACATTGAAGTGTTTGATCTATGCCCTCCTGAAGCAAATTCACCATGTGTCTAAAATGAAAGCCTATGAAATGAGAGAAGATCTTTGCTAACTCTTCCTCAGACAGAGGACTAATATCTAGAATATACAAATTATTTAAAACCCTTAACACTAAAAAAAATCTAACAACCTAATCAAGAAATGGACGATTGAACTTAATAGACACTTCACAAAAGAAGAGATACAAATAGCAAATAGATACATGAAAAAATGTTCAACTTCATTAGCGATCAAAGAGATGCAAATCAAAACTACAATGAGATTCTATCTAAACCCAATCAGAATGTCAATCATCAAGGAGTTAAAAATCAATAAATGCTGGTGAGAATGTGAGGAAATAGGAACTCTTCTACACTGTTGGTGGAATTCCAAACTAATTCAGCTGCTATGGAGATCAGTCATTCCTCAGAAAATTGAGAATGGATCTACTACATGAGCCAGCTATATCACTCCTGTGTATCTTTCCAAAGGGGCAGAAATCAGAGAACTACAGGAAAATATCCATTCCATGTTCATAGCAGCACAATTCACAAATAGCCAAATTATGGAATCAACCTAGGTGATCATCAACACATGATTTTGGAACACAAAATTATGGGAAATGCACACACTGGAATTCTACACAGCAATAAAGAAGAATAAAATAATGTCATTTGCAGGAAAATCGAAGGACCAGGAGAATGTTATGTTCATTGAGATTAGCCAGTCAGAAAAAGTGATCAGGCATATGTTTTCTCTAATATGTGCAAGCTAGTGAGTAATTAGGATAGCAGGACTCCAGATAATGGAGGAGTAACCTCAATGGAGCCAGAAAAATGATGTAAAGTAATGGAAAGGGGAAGACTGAAGTTCATTAATGGAAATACTACCTTCGACTATGTGAATATACCAACATCAATCCCAGTATTCTGTATTGGGAAGGGGGGAAGTGGGAACTGGGACAAGTGGTCCACCGAATGCTCTGTGAAGAAATGTCACTGTCAACATGATTTACTTTATGATGTGAGATTATAATTCACCAATAAAAGTATGATAAAATATTTGCATACATTAAAAATAAGTAAAATACATATTATTGACAGAAATGATAGTACTTTCAAATTCCTAACTAGCTCCAATCTTATAGTTACCTATGAGATAATCATTATTATTGTCTCCACTGGACACATGAAAAAATAAACTACATACAGGTTGGAGAAGTTGTTCAACTTCACATAAATAATAATTAACAATGAAAATACACCAAGGCAATCTCATTTAGACCTTTTCTAAGCCATGATGCCAAATTCTAAATGAATGGCAACTTAATCTTGTAAAGATTTAACAAACTCCAGGCTAAAGATTTTCTAAAAATATGAGGAAATGACTCAAAATAGGATATACTTCAATCTTTCCGGTTTCACTCTAGAGATTCAATTTAATCTATATCAAAATATCAGAATACATAAATACAAATAAGTAATGAAAAAAATGAATGTTGTCATAAAATGGGGAATATTTGTACAGCCACTTTCTGAAACCAAATATAAAAATATACACAAATATTGGAAGATTGATCACCATTACTATTCATCAGAAGAATAAAAATTTAAACCACTATATACCTACTACTGTACAATTATATTCATGTCAAATCATATGTAGACTAAAATAATTTCTAGTGAGTGACTAAAAAAAAAAATCAGTGGTTTATCAAAGCTAGAGTCAGATTGCTGGTAAAAAGCTAGAGTCATATATGATGATAGCAACTCTGTGAGTTTTATTTATTTATTTATTTTTGTACTGGGGACTGAATCCAGGGTCATTCTATCATGAACTTCACCACCAACACTGTGTTACTGAGAACCTCATTAAATTGCTGAGGCTGGCTTTTAACCTGTGATCCTACTGTCTCAGACTCCCAAGTACGGCAATTACAGGTGAACACCACTACATTCAGGTCAATTTTTTTTTTTTGTATTTTGATTATATTTGTTGTCACAAAGTTAATTATAATTGTTAAATTGATTTCACTTTGTATGTAAAATAGGTGTACTTTACTGGGAGTTGAATCCAGGGACATTCTACTTCTGAGTTATACCACCACTAAGTTACTGCACACTGGTCTTGAACCTACTATCCTCTTGTTTCAGCCTCCCAGGTATTGGGATTACAGGCCTGTGCCACCATTCCAGCACAAACCATGTTTCAATAAAGTTGATAAAAAATAGTACAATGAAGAATTTGGAAACAATTAGTGAAACAAATGGACAAAAGGAAGGGATCTATCAATCTAAATCAAAAAGTTACTAGGAGCAGATCTAAAATATCAATTTATTTATGTGTAGATAATCATATGGAAATTTGCCTAAATGCCCATAGAGTTGGCACTTGCAGTGGGGTAGCATTAAAGGAAACAGTACCAGAAATAAACAGTAATTTACGTAATCTCTGACATTTTATTTTAGACTCAGTTGAAATAAAGTGCTCTCTCTCTCAGACACACAGAAACACACTCACACACACACACACACACACACACACACACACACACACACACACACACATACACCCCACAAAACCCAACTTCAGATGCTCAGCAAATCAGTGTATAAATGCAGAGAGAGGAAACAGAGACTGTGAGCAACCAAGCAAAGTTAGGAGTGTCTTCTAACATCCAAATACTGAGACAGAACACTGTTGATTTCATATCTCCATTCTGAATATCCATTAAATAACATATTGGACAACAACCCTAGCTTTTATAGCTGTTACCCTAGAAACAAGAATCAAATGCTGATTATCTCAAAGAGCACTAAGCATATACCACAAGCTTTGTTAAATTATTGCAATCTTACTTTTTTTTTCACATTTCAATGCCTTTTGTGCATTTTGTTGCTTCCAAGCTGTGCTAATAATTTAACAAGAGTAAATAAATATAGCCTTTTGCATTTCCTGAAGCCAGGGATAACAGGTTACCTATGATCTTTCTAGAAGAAAAATAAAGAGCCACAAAACACAGAAAGAGAAATTAAGAGATACTTGTACTTTCATTTAGTCCAAAATGCTCAGTACATACATAGAAAAATCAGTATTTAAAGGAATAAAAATAAAATTGAGACAAATATATTGACACAATTATGGAATTTATTGTTATTGAAGCTTATTATGTCAGAATCTAAATTTTCTAATTCTCAATCGAACATTCATGTTATAAAACCTGGATACAGATTACTTGAGAAAATAATTTGGAGTCATCTAGAATAGACACTATTTCAAATATATTATTGTGTTTTCTACAGCAATAACACCAGTGACTTAACTATACATTTTTTCACATGTATTTCCTGTATATAATTGTTTTATTGAATATTTCCATACTCATAATATTTCCTTATAAATGAAGTCAGGTAGACACTGTCCTTATCTGTGTATTGTTTAGGTTCTTCATAGGTGCATAGATGGTCCTTAAAGCAACTATGCATCTGGGATTTCTTTATGTTATTTCTTATATTTGGTAGACTATCAGATATTTTTTAAGTATTTGAATGTGGTATAATTTCTAAACTATTTTTTTTATTTTGTTTTGTTTTTTGGTACTAGATTAAACTCTGGGACATTCTACCTCTAAGCTACACTGCCAACCTTTTCTTTTTTTCTCTGTCTCTCTTTCTTTCCTACTTTCTTATCATTTATTTACATATTTTAAAATTTACAACATATCTTTCTAAGTTGCTGAGGGTTTTGCTAAATTGCTGAGGCTGGTCTCAAACCTGAGATCCTCCTATCTCAATCTCACAACTATTGGGATTACAGTCATGCACCACTGCTTCCAGCTACATCAAAAGAACTTCTAAAAAATAAGTTAAGGGATTTAGTATCTCTCCAGGTAATACATTATTATACTTGAATATTTGAGCCATTTTCATTGTACGAACAAGGAAGGTTAGGCCCTAAAATCTCAGAGGACTTTTTAAACACTGCTTAGTTAGAATATAATCTGCATATTTTAGTTGAGGGATTGTATGGACTATCCCAAGGGCCTTTTATTTTACTTAAGTTTTTGACGAATCTCTTATATGTTCTGCCAATGTGAATAAAACAAACTTTATGCCTGGTATTTGTTAGTCTTATTTCTTACCTGTTTTTGAAACAATGGGAATACTCTTATCAATGAATTGAACAGGAAATACCATTTATTAGTGAGAGAGGCAGGAATATTTTAAATCTTCTTCAATCACTTAACATAGAACATAAGCTCTTTTCCACTTTCTATATTGCATATATAATTTATGCTTGAGAGAATTTTGAATTAATAAAATTTGTAAGAAAAATGTCTGTGACATTTGTAATAGGCTGTGCTTGTATCAACTGCAGTATCTGTTTTACGTTAATGACAAGCTAAGAAATGAAAGATTTCACATAGCATCTTTTTAAAAGTATTTTATTTTAAAATAGAGTAGTAGTTTATTTTTCATGAAGATGGGATGAAAAGAAATTTGCTAGATGGCAGTAAATATTGGACTAATTTTGTTGAAATTAATAAGTAATTCTAACAACTAACTTTATAATATTTTGTAACAATATATTATATGCACAACTCTTCCTGTATAATATTGGCTTCTTAAGATTAAAATTCAACCCTAATTCTATTTGCACAAGCAATTGCTTATACATATGCCCAATCCATTAATTTCCTTTTCTTTCTTTTTTTTCCCTCACAAATGTGAAAATATTTGTGAGCATTTAAAAAAAGAGCATGCCTTGAAAAATTGAATAAAATCCATGATATCTTCAGTTTTATCATTGGCCAGTTTAGGATATTCATATGGAAACTATTTTAGACCGTTTAGTATTTTTCAATGGAAGATATATTTTATTTATTTATCTACCTATTGATTGATTATTTATGTTGTCTTGTTCTGACTTGTTCCAATAAAGATTTGCTCATTTGATTTTTTATTTTTTTATCAGTACTAGGGATTGAACTCAGAGGCATCTACCTCTAAGTTACACCCCCAGGCCTATATTTTGTTCTTTATTTTGAAACAGGGTCTCACTAAGTTGTGGAGAGCCTCACTAAGTAGCTGAGGCTGGCCGCAAACCCAGATCCTCCAGTCTCTGTCTCCCAAGTATTGGGATTACAAGCGTGCAACACCATGTCCAGCTTCATTTGATCTTGTCATCTGTGTCAAAGCTCTTGGGTAGCCCCTAATATTTTAATTCTTATATAATGGCACTTAGGGTAGTTTTGACCAATGGGATAATAGTATTCAGAAGATGAAAATATCTGGGAAGTGTTTTAACACTCTTCTGTGCTCTGATGCTGCTCTGGAAATCTTCATGTAGACAAAGCCTAGCATGATATATAATAACAGAGAGGTAAGGTTGTTTCCATTTACCCTGGTTCTCTTAGGCAAGATATTTATCATGACCAGCATCTCCACACAACCCAACAGCTCACCAAGTACATGAATGAATCCAGCTAAGATTGGGTGAACTAGATCCAGATTAGAAATAATCAGATAAGCCTGACCCAAACTGTCTACCCACAGAGATGTAAGATGATTGTTCTTTAGAATAATTTATTTTGTCGTACCGGGGATTGAATCTAGGGGGCATTATACCACTGAGATACACCCCAGCCCTATTTCATTGCTCATATGTGTAAACTTCTATTGGTGCATTACAGGTTCACATAATAATGAAGCTCATAGTGATGGAGACATACATGCATACAGCAGTTGGTGAGCTTCCCCCTGGCTTCCTCATCACTCCCTCCTTCCCCATACAAGATAGTGAGATTGATAATGATATTCTCACATATGTACATATGTCAGTGGAAGTGTTCTCTTTATTAATTCTCCCCTCCTTGCTCAGGCACTCTCCCCATGACAACCTTCATCACTCCACTGGAGTTTCTCTTTATTTTTTAACGCTCTTCTTATATCTTAATTACTCCTTAGCTTACCCAAATGAGAGAAAACTTATGACCCTTAATTTTATGTGACTAGCTAATCTCATGTAATAAAATGTTCTCCAGGTCCATCTATTTTCCTGCAAATGATATAATTTTGTTCTTTTTCATTTCTGAATAGAATCCCATTGTGTATATATACTATAATTTTATAATCCATTCATAGATGTCCATAGATGTCCATCTATGTTGGTTCCATAATTTGGCTACTATGAATCACGATGATATAAACATGGATATGCACTTATTACTCTAATGTTCTAATTTTAGTCCTTTTGTAAAACATACCCAGGAATGTTATAGATGGATCATATGATGGATCTATTCTCAGTTTTCTGAGGAATCTCTACAGTGATCTCCATAGTGACTATACTAATTTACAGTCCCACCAACAGTATATACGAGTTCCTATTTCTCCACATCCTAGCCAGCATTTATTATTGTTTGACTTCTTGATGTTTGCCATTCAAATTGGGGTTACATGGAATCTCAGAGGAGTTTTAATTTGCTTTTCCCTGATTGCTAATGGCGTGGAACATTTTATCATGTATTTATTGAAAATTTGTATTTCTTCTTTTGAGAAGTTTATATTTAGTTCAATTGTCCATTTCTTGATTAGTTCACTAGATTTTTTAGTGGTAAGTCTTTTAAGTAGTTTGTATATTCTAGATATTAGTCCTCTATCAGAGGAAAAGTTGACAAAGATCTTCTCCCATTCTGTAGGCTTTCTTTAACAAATGGTGTTGGAAAAACTGGTTATCCATTTGCAGACAAGTGAAATTAAATCTCTACCTCTCACCTTGCATAAGAGTGAACTCAAGATGGAGAAAAGACCTAAATTTTAGACCAAAGACTTTAAAATTACTACAGGATAACATAGGTCTAATATTTCAACATATAAGCACGAGTAAAAATTTCCTCAATAATACTCCCAAAGCTCAGAAAATTAAAACAAGAATTAGTAAGTGGCACATCATTAAACTTTTTTAATTTTTGAAGCATGATATCATTAAGCTGTGGAGGCCCTCAGTAAGTTGTTGAGGTTGACTGCAAACCTGGAATCATCCTATCTCAGCTTCCCAAGTACTGATATTACAAGCATGCACCACCACATCTAACTTGAATGATTTATGTGACAAATATTATCTAAATTATTATCCATTATCCCAAGTTTCACATAATTTCTATTAAGCAGAAATTTTTATCTGTCTTTTATTTTTATATCTCCCATACCCAAACAGTGCCTGACACCATAGATTTTCATGAAATTTCAGGTGAGTGAATAGTACATAATAGAACAAGTGAATACTATTTCAGCGTCTGAAGATTCTCATCTTAAGAAGTGCCCTTCATGTGCTTAGTATGTTTTATTGCCCTCGAGTCGTTTTTACTTAATTTAAATAAAAAAAATGTTGCCAGAGATAGTTATTTGGCTTTTCACAAGTTGAATAACCTGTTTGTTTGCTTGTCTATTTGTTTGATACTACTCTTCCATACAGGATGGAATAGAGATGGAGAGTATGCTACAGAGGGAAGCTTCTTTCTTCTGTGGAATGGAAATAAGAATTTCTTTTTCCAAGAACTGCAATGAGGATTTTGTGATATATGGCATGAATGAGTGAACCATTTATTCAAGGTTTTAGAATCCTATATTTTCATATGTATGGATGATCAATATACAAATATAAACTGTTTTAATTATTGATATTATTGGAGATAAGACTTTGCTTTGTTGTTTTTTTTTCATTTATATAAAATGTAAAATGCTGATATTAACCTCTTAATTTTTTGTCTTCGCTTGAGTTTAATTTCACAGATTATACACTCTGAGCAGCTGCCACATTTTATATGGGATAATGGAAAAATATTCTTAGAAAAATTTTTGAGTCACTCCTGCCTATACTTGCCAAGATAACACTGCAATGATATGTGACAAAGCAATGCTTCTGGCTGTGAGAAGGATATTCTGCATACGATGGCTACTCTAATGTTGGGATTTCTTTAGTCTTAAATTTAATTTTAGGTTTGTATGCACAGAGTTTATGTTGTGAGAAGTTTATGTATTCTATAATACCTGTACAAGACTTAGGCTTGGATCAATTGAAAGGCAACAAGGATTTAAACTACTGATAAGGGAAGAGAGTGCAGGCTATATTTACTGAAAGAACCCTCAGCTCCTCCCAAGAATGGGAATTTGATATGATTGAGATTAAGCAAAATAACAGTTTAGGGAGGACATCAATTTAACCACCATACAGGTTAGAAAAATGTACATTACCTGCATACCAGAAGCCCTTCTCAGTTTCCCTATCACCTTCTAGATAAGTATCAAAGACACGTACAAAAATGCATATAACGTTATTAACGATAGCCAAATACCTTACAAATTGAAATATCACCAATATAATAAACAAATCATTTATATTCATTAAATTAAAATTATATGGCAATAAAAAGTATGGACTAGAACTTCATATAACTATGTGGAATGGTTCCATAAATTAATATTGAACTATTCTATACAGTTAAGAGAAAAAAATAACCTTTGTCATTATTTTGAGGCTGAAGTCAATCTATTTAAATTTCCTAGTTTTTTTTATAGTTTTGATGCTAATTTGTTGAAAGATACTTTATTGGTTCCTTCTGTTTTTATGCATTTTTACATTTTTTAAAATTTCAGCTGTGATTAAAAAGATAAAGATCATAGCATTCATAGAGCTCATATACTTATTCAAAATAAAAATAATAAATTATATTATTATACAAGCACAATAGAAATAAAGTATAAAATGAAGTAGAGAGACTATATGTATCTTGGGAATAGGTGCCATAGGTTTAATAGGATATTTTAGAAGATTTGACTGTGAAGATGGACACAGATCAAGAGTGAGCCAGGGAGCAAGCTCTCAAATATCTGGCATAAAGACAGTCCAGGTAAATGGAACATCAAGTGCAAAGCTAAGAACATATTTGGAGTGTATTTGAGGACCAGAAAGGAAAGCACTATATCTAGAGTAGAATGACAAAGGGAAGAGCAAAAGACGCTGAGGTGAGAGGCATAATATGCAACCAGTATGTGCAGAACACTTAAGACTTTGAGTGTTATTTTGGACGACTTGGAAAAGCACCTGAGTGTTTTTAGTTAAAGACTGATGCAATCTATCATCTATGAAAAAGATCACTCACTCTTACTGCTCTGCTGAGAGTTGATTCAAAGATGACAACAGTCAGGAAAGAAGTATGAGGACCCAAGGACTATTACAAAGGCACGAAAACAATCCAGAAAGATGACATTGACTTAGACCAGGGAGATGGGCAGGAAAAGAGGCAATAAATGTCACATTCTGTATGTATTTTGAAGGCAAAGCTAAAAGTACTTGATGGCAAATTGAATTTGTTGTGTGAAAGCAGAAAGAACCAGGGATGAATCGAGACAATGTTTCCTGCTCAATTGGATTTTCCATCATGAACTGAAGTAAGAATAGCAGTAAAAAAAGAAAGTTTGGGAGAAATATAAAGAGTTTAAAGCTGAATATATGGGTTTAACGATGTCACTGGAACACTTCAATACAAGGATGGGTAGATGAGATGCCAGCATAGAAGACCGAGACACAGTCAGTGGGTGGGCTAATGGGAAATGAGAGAGAGAGAGAGAGAGAGAGAGAGAGAGAGAGAGAGAGAATATTCTGAGATGGAATGCCTGATAATACAGATCTAACATTCCATGTAAGTATATCATAGTTAATATTCTGTAAAAGGTATTGATTACATATGTTAAGATAAAATAGTCACCACTTGTATGAGATTTAGGGTGCTAATGTTCTCAAAGAGAGACAGAATTCTGTAAGATCCAAGTAGAAAAAGGAGTGCTCTGAGAAAAAACTGAAATCTAGAGCATTTAGATGGGAATAGATCATGTGCTCTAAAGAAAGAGGGAAAGACCTAGAGAAAGATTAGATTAGGAGATATATAGGAGAGTCATGTGCTACAACTGATGATTGACCAAAGCAGGGACAAAGGGTTAAATAAGGCCTGCAGCTGTTTTGAGTCTCACAAACACTGATGCACAGGCTTCAGGTCAGGGCTGGGAGATGTATCAAAAGTGTTCAGTTTTCTGATCCCCATCTCTTCTGTTTATGCTCATTAACAATTTTACTCATATATATTCATATTATTTCCTGTGCCTTGGGGTCTCTGCTCCATTTTTTCTTTTTTCGTTCATTCTCCAAAACCCAGCTCAGATGTCTGTTGAGGGAAAACCTCCCTCAACCCAAGAGAACTTGCCCCATATAAAATTTATTTTTATTTTTAGATTATATATCATAATCATAATAGTCCATTTCTTTTTCTTTACTTCACTTTACACTATTATTTTATCAATTTGATATACTTGAAAAACTGCATGCCTTATCTTGACATCAACAATACCATGTATATAACAGGTTAATGCTAAATGGAGGAAAATAATCTGTCTTAGTTTAAAAGAATACACTTAGATTTTTAATGAATCTAGTACAACTGCCCAGAAATGTACCTGTGTAGAGAACTTTGAAATTGACCAGTATAAATATTAGAAAATCAGGGCTCTCTAAGTAAAATTCCAATCTTTAGAAATACTGTAAATTTCAAAAGGAAATGAGGTTTGCACAAGGTGTCAATTCACAAATAGAATTTAGACTGCTTTTATAATAAGAAGTAGAATAAGTAATGGCAAATTTTAAGGCTTAATGCAAGGTTAACAGGAGGATTAGAGGTAAGGGAAATCAGTCTTTAATGGGTTTTCTGTTTTCAAAAATGGAGAGAGAGAGAGAGAGAGAGAGAGAGAGAGAGAGAGAGAGAGAGAGAGAGAGAGAATATGAATATCTGATTAGGAGATGGAGAGAATCACCTTCACTAAAGGAAAGTTGAGTCCAAGATATATGTGGACAGGTAATGAAGGCATTGACTCTAATAAAATAAAGCCAACACACTTAATATCAATAGTATATGTTCAAGGATATATATATATAATTTATAAAATTACAAAATAATTTATATATATATATATATATATATATATATGACTTAATTACTATCTACTACTGTACTTCCTTGGAATACTGTGCCATAAACCACACTTTATTACACCTACTTGCTAAGTAGTTGTCTGAGAAATGTATTGTGATTTCTATTCTACAATGAGAACAGCAGCCATATCTGACTTGCTTATAGACCTGAAGGAGCTGAAGAGTGGACCTAGGACCTAAAGCCAGGTATTTTGAATCTGAATTTAGTGTTCTTTGTACAAGACAGAAAATCCTGCAAATATCTTCTTAGAAATGCTTTTGATAGACAATAACTATTTGAGAAATAATAAATATACTTGAGTTGGTATACTAATGTTCAAGAAGCTAAATATAAGTAGACAATAAAATTTTAAAACTGCAGCTGATTAAGTTTGAGTCCAAATCTCAGTAGAATTAAAAAAAAAAAGCAGAAGTAGCTGAGACTGGTGGTGCACTCCTGTAATCCTAGTACTCGGGAGGCTAAGATAAGAGGATCACAGGTTCGAAGCCAGCCTCAGCAACTTAGTGAGGCTCTCAGTAACTTAGTGAGACCATGTTTCCAAATAAAATATAAAATAGGTCTGAGAGTGTAGCCTGGAGGTAGAAGGCATCTGGTTTCCATCCCCAGTGCCACATACACCCCCCCCCCACACACACACACAAAGAACCACAAGTCAACAGTAGACTTGAGGACTTGAGGGAGGATTTTGAATGGGGTGTTAGATCAAAATTAGCTAATGTCTACTCATTAAAATATAATAAATTCATTTTAATATTACCCTTTATTATCATACATTTACAGGCATATACATTTTTTTCATGGGATGGAACTATCACAAGTAAAATGAATATGAAATAGGCCTTTAATATTGTTGCTAAATATACCTTTGTGAAGAATGTGAAACTTGTTAAGCAAGCATTCTTAGGCAGTACTGAGTACTAAGCAGGGCCAATTTATAGGAAGCACTCCTAGAATCTGCGGTCTAATGATTGATTCTTATAACCATCTTGGAAGTCTGAAACACATAAAAGGATCACCTATTTTCCTAATAAAATCTTGAGTTACTTTATTCCAAAGAGCCAAAACTTATTTTCATGAAAATTTGATAGTTAAGATTGATTTATCTCCTGCAATTAGCAATATTTGTTAAAGCTCCAGTGACTGGGGTAATCATCTAAATGATACAAAGAGTGAGTTGGGCATAGTTGCAATTTCAGGCACACTATTATTTTTTCCCCTGTAGTATAATAAGATAATTACAAATGATTCCCATTTCCTTCCAAATGATAAACAACAAAAGTAAGGGGAAAGAAAGGAAAAGCGGCAGAAATCAACCTTCCATTTTTCAGCATGGCATATTCTTGATATAGGAACAGCTGCTGCTGCAGGCGAAGCCTATTACAAATGCAAGTAAACTCACTTTTCTCCACAAATAATATTTTCATTAATTTCATAGTGTTTAAGGAATAAATCATAGTGTAGTAAATCCTTTGGAGCTTCAAAGAAACAAAACTGGCCTTAAACATCGATTCACATTACTGACCACAGCAAAGGTATATTGAGCAGTGTTTTGTTATAAATTATAATTTTCCTTATTCCTTTATAAAAGTTATGCTATAATCAGACTTATCACAATATTGTAATTATTATAAAGTTATTTATGCCATACATTTTTCTCTGAGAATATTGGGGGATGTAACAAAATTGACCATGTTAAATTCAATCAAAGATGTTATGCCTACTCACATAATTTCTCTATGTGGACTTTAGAATATTTCAGAGGAAAGGAAATCGTTTTCAAAATTATAAAAGTATATTTGTCAGAGTTCTCCAGAGAAACACAGCCAACAAGATATATAGAAATATGTAAAAGATATTTATGAAAGTATTGACTCACATAATTATGAATTCTAATAATCTACTATCTCCAAAGAGAGGCACAAGAAAGATGATGATATAGTTAGAGTGAAAACTGAAAGGTCTAAATTCTAGGGAACTGATAGTAAGACCCAGTACAAATCAATGCCCTAGAATCAGGACAGTTATGACCAAGGGTAAAGGAAGGAGGATGCCCAAATTCAAGTTAAGAACAATTTTGTCCCATTCAAGCACTCAGTGAATCAGATGATGCTCAGTCCTGTGGATGAGAGTGATCTTTGTTACTCAGTATATTGCCTTAAACACTATTCTGTATCAGAAAAACTCACAGACACAGCCAAAAATGTTCTGCCAACTATCTGGGCGTCCTTTAGCCTAGTTAAATTGGTATATAAAATTAACTGTGGAGCCAGGCGTGGTGGAGCACGCTTGTAATCCCAGCATTTGGGAGGCTGAGACAGGAGGATCCGAGTTCGTGGCCAGCTTCAGCTACCTAGTGAGGCACTCCACAATTTACTGAGACCCTGTTTCAAAATAAAGAATCAAAAATAGGGCTGGGGGTAAAGCTCAGAGGTAGAATGCCCCTGAGTTCAATCCCCAGCACCAAAAAAAAAAAAAAAAAAAAAAGATTAACTGTCATACCACAGTTCAAATTCCTATTCATTCACTACATGTGTAACTTAGGCAAGATACATAAACTTTTATATATTTTTTTCTCCCTTTACTTAGAAATATCTGCAACCCAGTTATAAACAATATAATGTAGTTTTGTTAACCACAATTATGTTTTTGTTATGTGATATAGTAAAATGATAAAGAACAAGTGCATTTAGAATTTTCAAAAGAGAGTGACATCCATTGAGTATATCAGAAGTGTGAACATGTAGAATTCGATAAAGCAGTGACCAAGTGAGGTCACATGTTTTCTCTCATATGTGGAAGATAGGGAGTAATCAGAACACAAGAGCGACTTTAGATAATGGAGGAGAAAACCCAATGGAGAGAGGAAGGTGATCTCGAGGTGAGTGTGTGTGTGGAGGGGGAAGAATTAATGAAGGAAACAATTCTAGTGACATTGTACATATGTGAAAATACTAACACCAATCTCAATATCACGTATGGGTAAGGAGTGAGTATGAGAAGCGAGCTGGGGGGAAGCTCACCATGTGCTGTGTGCATATATGTCACTATAACTTTATACTACTGTGAGACTACAATGCATTATGCATATACTAGCGATCTACATGAATTTGTTGTATATTTGTAATGGGCATACGTTCAGCAAGAAATTGAGAAAAAAAAAACAAAGATAGCTAAATTCATAAAACAAATTCTGAATTCATGGTTTTGTTCAGGTGGGACAGTATAACAATAAGGTTCAATAAGGTTTGTGAATTCAACTATGGCCTAAACTGGGTCGCAATTGTTAGGCAGGAAGATCACAGGTTCCAGGCCAACCTCAGCTACTTAGGCCCTCCTCAACTTAGTGAGACCCCATTTCAAAATAAAGAATGAAAAATAGGGCTGGGGGCGTATCTCAAAAAAGGAAAGAAAATGAAAAAATATTATTGTAAAAATCTTTAAAAAATGGGGAACTCTGTATGGTGACTGAGCATAGGTTTCATATCAAAAAGACGTAATGTGAAATCTATATATTCGATACTTTCTAGCATTTGGAAACTTTAGGAAATTCCATATTTTTATTAAGCCCTACTTTCCTCACCTCAAAGTGGGATTTGGGTGGAGGTTAGGGTGGACACAGATTGAAGTAATTTTCCCTAGGTCAGGTAGATCATAAGAGGGTCAAGACTCTGAGTCTACATTGTCCAAATTCATTGTTCATTTTGCTGTATCACCTATGGTTAAATATCCAGGAAAATAATAAAGAATTCACAATTCATGTGCTTAGTTTGAGAAATTCAGACAAGATTTATGTTAGTGCTCATCTCTACCAGCTGTCTTTAAATCACAAGGCTAAACACAGGGAAGAGTTTGCTTAGATTTTCCATTTTGGTTACTTAAAACATATTGCAAGAAATATCTGCACTTCACTTTCAAGCACAGTTTAGTCCATGGCAAAGACTAACTGTTCTCTGTAAAGAGTCTAAACAAGTACTAGACTTGTCTTCAGTTTTCACTCAACTGTGTTACATGTTTAAAATATACTTAAAGCAATAGCAAAACTAAAAATATGGCAGAATGCAAAGTAAGATATAGGCAGGGCCACTTTGCCACCAGAAAGAGAAGCAGATGGAGAATCATGTAACTCAAGGAAAATCAGAGGCAGCCAAGGAAGAGAGAGAGTCTGCACATGAGAGCAATTCTAGTGAAGAAAGAAGCACTGGTGTGCTGCAAGATATTAGAGATGTGCCATAGAGGAGGTGGAATTATTATCTAGGATTTTTAGATCACATAAATAAAAACTAGGAATACACTAAATGAAGAGTCACTTGTTTTAAATCTCCTAAACTAGTAATTTTCTCCCTTTTACTCACAGAATGATATTCAATACCCCAACTCTAGCTACTCGTTAAACAACTGCAATAAATCTAGATACTACTAAACCAATATGACCTTGATGACATGGACCCAATAATCCCAATTTCTTCATACATATCTCCCATATAGTTAAGGTAATTTTATCATTATACTTTGAGAACATACACATATCGCCCACGTAAAATTTGTTTGTTATGTAGGAACAAAAACATCAATAGGTGTTTATAGGTGGCTTTATTAATTTATCATACTTAAATATAGACTTTTAATACCTAGTTTACACAAATGAAAAGTATTAAATAGACACATAACCACAATTATATTGATATGAAAGATTAAAGGCATCATTTTATCATCATCACCATAACTATAATCATCTCCAATGAAAGTAATTCCCAAAGACATGTAGAGATTCCATCTCTACTTCACAAAATGTAGAGCAAAAATTTAACTCTTTAATTTCCTTGTCAAACATATATATTAATATATATTTTATAGGTGATATTTCTACTTTCTACACAGAATACGACACAAAAAGCCTGTATGCTTTTCCAGCTATGTTGAGTAATGTCTGGCACAGTTTCTTTGACTCCACTTAAAATAGGGCTAGCTAAACTTTCCATTTGTCTGGTGAACAAAAAGAAGCAAAGTAAAGTACTCCCTGATGGCTTATTACACTTCTCTACAGAGTTTGCTTCACTATTGTGATACAAGTGTTAGTTTCAAGTAGTATTGATTTTCTAGACTCCTTTGTAAATTAACACAGAGAGTTAACTACAGCATAGTACAATTTTGTATTTGTCAACTGATATGTAATAAAATAAAATTTGAACTTTATTCAGGGCAAGAGAGGAGAAGAAGAATGGATATCTTAAACTGATTTTATTTTCCTCTAAACACTAGAACACTTTCTTTTAACACTTAAATCACTTTAAAAGAGCTAATACTTTTTAAATCTTGTCTTTTCTGTTGTTTACAACTAACAATATTTTCTTCTTTTTTTTTCTTACAAAGAAAATGAGATCATCTTTGAAACCTAACTGTTTTGTTGTGTGTGCGTAAATATATATGGACATATATAGTCAAAACATCTCTTTCTCTCCTTTACAGCTTGTCACAAGTGGAGGAGTCAGCTTGTTTTTATGACTAACATAATTTTCTACCTAATTTAAGACTTTATAATTTATTCTCTTGCTTATGTAACTTGAACTTTATCTTCCTTATTTTTCATTTTATAAATATAACCAAAGCCTTCTTGTCTCAACTCTATCCCCAACTTCAAAACTCACTTTAACCTGCAGTAAAATAAACTGAAGCCTCTAGTTATTAAAATAGTATATCACGGGAATAGTAATTGATTGCTGAGAAATAATTCCTAGGAAAATTTGTCAATTTAAAATATGAAGAAACTAAAAATATCATTAAAACCAAAAGGGCAAGATAAGTGAATATTAGGAAAACACTATAGTTTAACTTAATATCACTAAAAAATAAGAGTTACATAGAGGAAAATTCATATATGGATATGTAGATATGATCTTAGTTTGGAAAATCTAAAATGCAATAACTCAAAGATGTTTTCATGAAAAATAACACATACTTTACAGTACAAATTATAACAAACAAAAAGATAATATATTGAAAGTTAAAACAAGGAGTAAAAAATGTTACAAACATAAAAGATGTTGGCAATTTATTATCCATGACATAATTTATCAAGTGCAAGGTATTCTTTGTATATGTGTATTGATAAAATAGTGGCTTAATATTTTATATTTTAAATGTTGACAAGGTAAATGAGTAATCTTTAACAGAGGTTTGTCACAGGAGGAATTACCTACTCTACTATGTAAATGAGTTAATTCTATATGCTACCTTACTATAATACTTAATAAAAGAAATTACTAAAGAAGAAAATTTAACAATTGGAATTATCTCTATATTCATAGTAGTTCATTATTCCATATATTTTCTAGTATTATGTGTTCTGAAAAACTATTATTTAAAGAAAATATACATAAGTAATTGAGTTGATGCAGAAATTTATGTAGGCTATATATATCAAACTATACAACAACAGTAGATGTGCATGTTTTATAAAAATTTGGAGTGATTATAAAATTGTGTTGCATTTCCATTAATTTCTTTTAAAATTTAGTATTTTTATTTAAGCTGCTTTATTTGCTAATCAAATTTTCTGAATCCTATAAAATGATCTATGATTTACTATTCAATAAATAATATTAATTTAATATTATCTCTGGCAATAACTAAGAATGTATTACTCTATCTAGATGACATGCATAAAACAGAATATTTTTTTTTTAGGGTTTGTGTCTACTATGACAATCTCTTTTGTGTGTACTCAGTTTACTTACTATAGGTATTCATTCCTTCAAGACATTGTATCTGTGAGAGAAAACCAGATAAAAAATATCCTATTTCATTTATAATATCATCATTTTATGACAAGATTATAAAACAAACACTATTTCAAATTATTAGACATAGAGTAGTCATAAAAACTGACTAAAATATATCTATAACTTTGTAATGATTAAATTCTACTAAAGCAGACCCAAATGTTAAAACAGGAAAAACATATAGGATAACAGATACTAGGAATGTATAAGAAATAAAAACAGACAGGACAGGAAAAGATATCCAATTTCAAAGTAAGATAGTTAAAGAAAGCCTCACTCAAGATATGAAAAGATATATAAGGACAGGAAAAAGATATCTAATTGCAAGGTAAGATAGTTAAGGAAAGTCTCACTCAAAAGAAGACATTTGGGCCTGGCGTGGTGGCGCACACTTGTAATCCCAGCATTCGGGAGGCTGAGACCGGAGGATCTGGGTTCGCGGCCACCCTCAGCTACCTAGTGAGGCACTCCGCAACTTAGTGAGACCCGGTTTCAAAATAAAAAGAATAAAAAATAGGACTGGGGGTATAGCTCGGAGGTAGAATGCCCCTGAGTTCAATCCCTAGTACCGCAAAAAAAAAAAAAAAAAGACATTTGGACAAATACTTCAAGTGTAGGAACAGGACATGAATGGAAGTGCTTCAGAGGAGAGAAAGAGCTACAGTCTCTAAGGAAAACATAAGCCAGGTGTGTTTACAGAAAAACAAAACAAAAAAAAATCTTTGGGTGGAGTAAATGAGTGGAAAGATGATAAGTGACTGATTACAACATAAACAATCTTCATACTGGAATTCTTTCTTTTTTTTAGTCCCCTGACACTTTCTTATAGTTGTACTACTGCTTGTGGCTCATCATATTTAATCCTTGCCTTTTTCTAATGCTGGAAAGGACAATTGCTTTAAAATATATATTATTTCCTTAGTAGTCAGAATTAGGACAGAAAAACAGAAATGTGTGTGTGTGTATGTGTGTGTGTGTGTGTGTGTGTGTGTGTAATAGTGATTTGTGAAAGAGAGCAAATAATTATATGTTTATAATACAATTAAATGTTACACGAAAATATGCAGGGAGTTATTAGTTTTTTTCTCTATGAGAGATTACAAATTAATCTTACCATTTTTGATTTTTATATCCTAGTCACCTGAAGTCACAAGAAAAGGGAAGAATGCAAACTTGGGGTAGATACTGCATATTTGCCTTAATCATAGAATGTTATTTTGATTGGTTTATTTAGTCAAGAAAATAAGTTATAAAGATCAGAATTTTTCTGTATGAACTATTAAGGTCTTATAGATGTCCTTAGTTTATTAAATTTACTGAGAAGTTTCTAATTATAATGTTCAGATATATGTTCACACAAATATGTTAAAGAGATAATAAGTGAAAACATTTACAGCTCTGTTTAAAGTATTTATATTTGCTATGGTTTAATTAGACCTCAATGAAAAAATGCTAGGCAGCTAGAATATGTTCCAGAGTATAACTGTTAATTGGCAATAAAAACATATACATAATAAAATATACCTTATTTTTATAAAAAAAATAAAGGATTAGTTCTGAATGACTATTAAAATTTGGTAAATTTGAAAATTTTGACTTATTTTCTGCATTCAATATAGTTATAAATATTAAGAACTATGTATGTGCCTTTGCCATTTTAGTCAATGGAATTGCTCGCTATTACTAAGTTTTTCTAATTCATTTTAGCACCATGCTATTTTGAACTTGAGACCTTTTATAGCACAGGAAAATGTCTCTAGCCTTCTTGTCTTTACAGTGTAAAAAATTTTTATTTTAATTTTGAGCTCACAAATAATTTAGTGACCTCAAATTAAATTCAAGTGAAATGTAAATATGAATGTAAGCAGAGAGAAAGAGATTTAAGAAATTGATTGATGTATATGTGAAGTTGGCAAGTGTGTTGTGTGCATGTATGTCACTATCACTCTCAACTACTACTCTGTTTCAAGCAAAAACTCTCCAATTTTCATGCATTTGAAAACCATTCTAGATTTTCATTTTTTATGTACATGTTTCTATAGTTTACATTGTTTATGTATTTTCATATAGAAATTGGAGGTTGAAGGGGGATTCTAATTCTTCATTCTAAACATCACAGGGCTTAAAAATGCTCACCAATGATTCAGAAAAAAGGTGTGATACTGAAAGTAGGGAAGAGAGAGTGCAGAAGAAAGATGAGCAAACACAAAAATGCATGATGTATGCAAGCCTGAAAATGTCAGAATA
This sequence comes from Graphiurus murinus, assembly GCA_004027655.1. Classification (NCBI taxonomy): domain Eukaryota; kingdom Metazoa; phylum Chordata; class Mammalia; order Rodentia; family Gliridae; genus Graphiurus; species Graphiurus murinus. The sequence continues at coordinate 33,628 of PVLC010012349.1, forward strand.
AATTCCATCAATTTGTGCAATTAACATATGTAAAGAATTAAAAGAAAAAATGTGGTATTTTTAATTTTTATATGAACACCAATTAATCATAATCAATAGTGTATTTTGACAAAACTGTTGAAAGAAGCAGCAATGGATATTTATTATAAATGTCAAATCTCTGAAAAAATCTTAAATATCTGTATTTCATTAATACTTTAATTAGCATATATCTTGACATATAAGGAATAAACTAGAAGTTTCATCTTGCCTGGTGGTCATATTTGTCTCATATATACTTGATTGGTCTTGTTTCACAATATTTAAAAACTGAATCATTTTTATAAATATTGGAGACAGGCTCAACTGCAATAAAAAAATAGAGAATTTATTAGAATATTATTTATTAGAATATTTACTAATAATCGAAAGTCTAAAATAAGCGGTCCTTCCAAAGGGAGAATTTTATTATACTACTATGTTTATATTTAATAGAAAAGAAGTAAAACAACCTGGAGTCTGAAAATATAGCTTTATAGACTTACATTCCATAATTTTCCCTTAAGAACTGCTATCTTGTACAAATGCACACACACCCTACAAAATATAATGGACTTACTTTTGTGTCTGGTACATTGTACTAGATGAGAAAGATAATAAGATACGGGCAATAATGTTCCATTGGGGCTAAGTAAGAAGACTTTTACGGTAAAATATAAACGTACCATTTTTAAAATAAAAACTTCACCACACAAATCTTCATTTTTAAAGCCTTCAGAAAACCATTTTCTTTGTCAAAGATATCTGAGAATATACTCATTTTAAGATATAATGAATATATCAGTTTTTTAAGGTATTAGGATTTACTAAATTGACTTGTCTTCATTAGCAAGAGAATTTATTTTCTCTCTAATTTCATCACTGTGAACTATTGGAATAAACATTATCAGGAGGTCCAGTACTCTTCTGAAATTTAAGAGCCCTTCATCCTAAAGAATAATAACTCAGTAAAACCTCTGCTATGTGAGAAAAAAGGAAAACTTTCAGTCATAGTTATAAAGAATATATTTCTGATGAAATGAAGATGATGAATCTAAAAGGAATTGTTGTCCACATGGAACAAGTGCCTAAATCTAGGATTAGGACTGACAGGGAGAGAAAGAAGGAAGGTTTTCCCTTCTTTCTTCTGGGGGCTAAGTTTCTTAATTGTGAGTGTCTTAACAATAGACATTACAAGGCTAGGCATGTTGCTCAGGGGAAGAGCATTTGCTTAGCATGTATCAAGCCCTGGGTTCCATCTCTGGTATCACACACACACACACACACACACACACACACACACACACGTACGTTTATAGGCCTCCATATAATACTACATATTAAGTGCTACACTTTCATATCCAAAAAGAGAAGTGTTTCCTTACTTATAGAAAATGAAATCTTATATTCAAAATATGAATTATTTTATATTTTTTGGTGTATTTGCCTATTTATAAATTTCATAGCACTATAAAAATACATAGCTTTATATTTTTCCGTTGGTGAAAAGAACTTAAGTGAACATTACAAAGGTACCAAAAACGATTTGGCCAACAATAGCTTGAATGCCTTAGGATGTTTCCAAATGATGCAGTACTAGTCTTCTAAAGGTAGTCTCACTTTCATTTTTTTTAGAGAAATAGACATAGAACAAGGCACTCGATGTCTTCAAAAATTCCATTAGTTTTGAGTGTTTTAATCCCCTGTGAAACTTTTACAAATATGTAGCTGTTATGTGTCTGTTTAGTTTTGCTTTAACATGCATACTAAAGATAACCTGGCAATATTTGTATTAGACCAACCCCTGAGATAGCTTTTCAAGTCAACCAAAGAAAAATGTCTGTTGTATAAAATGAATTACTTTTAGTGGATTGAATTTTATTGCTGTTTTATTTATGAATAGAGATTTACTCACTTCTCCATAAAAAAAAATGAAAAAGAACATCTGTGATTTATAATGATAACTATACTCTAATGTTTTATGACTTGTGATACTACATTTATTTTTAATTTTTTGTATGATTAACAGATGAAATAATGTAATAGGCAAAAAACTTTAAGATATCTATGCAAATAAACCAATTTCACTGAAGTTTTTGCAATTGCCTAAAATTATTAACTCAAAAAATATACATGTCATCTCTTAATATTGTTGCCTCACTTTTGTTCTTATTTTCAATTCAATGCTAAAGTTTAATCCATTTTATTTCTTTACTCATGCTACCAATCACTACATGCTTCTCTCTAATTTTATGTCAGAACTTACTCTTTTGATATGGATCCCTTTAGAAAACTACCACAACTTTATTTTTTCAATCATTTAAACAACTTTTGTTTGTTAAAAAAAAAGTCAAAATCATCCTCCTAAACCTTCATGCTTTCCCAGATTTCTATTTCAGAGAATTGAATCATTCTGTCTGAATTTAAATTATTTAAATCATTTTGTCAGCAAATTCCATTGATGCCTTTGAGAATGCTGACTCTGCCTCTTTTCTTATTGCTACTTCCTTGTCAGGATTCCCAGCCATCACCCTACTGTCCATTAAAAGGATAACAGTCTATTTAAAATGCCAACTTCATTAGCAATCAGGGAGATGCAAATCGAAACTACACTGAGATTTCATCTAATCCCAATCAGAATGGCAATCATCAAGAAATCAAATAACAATAAATGTTGGTAAGGATGTGGGGAAATAGGAACTCTTCTATACTGTTGATAGGGTTGCAAACTAGTTCAGTCACTATGGAGATCAGTGAGGAGATTCTTTAGAAAACTGGGAATGGATTCACCATATGATTCAGCTATACCACTCCTGAGTATCTTTCCAAAGAGGTTGAAACCAGAGAACTACAGTAATATATATATACCCATGTTCGTAGCAGCACAATTCATAATGGCCAAATTATGGAACCAACCCAGGTGTTCATCAACAGATGAATGGATTTCAAAACTATGGGAAATACACACAATAGAATACTACTCATCAATAAAGAAGAATAAAATAATGTGATTTGCAAAAAAAATTGAAGGGCCCGGAGAGCACTGTTAAGTGAGATTATCCAGTCACAGAAAGTGAAGGGACATACGTTTTCCTTAATATGCATAAGCTAGGGAGTAAAAGTGATACAGGAGGGACTTCAGATAGCAGAGGATAAGCCTCAGTGGAGCCAGGGAGGTGGTCTAATGGAAAAGGAAGGGGAAGACTGAGGTTCGTTATTGGAAATACTAACATTGACTGTGTGTGAAGAGCCCAATGTCAATCTCAATATTCTGTAGGGGCAGGAAGGAGAAGGGGAGATGGAGGGGGCACCAAGTACTGTGTGATGGCATATATGTCAATGTCAACATGATTTACATTATGATGTGAGATGATAATGTACCAATCAAAGCACATTTAAAAAAATTTTAAAAATGTCAACTTAACTGGAGGACTGCAGGGTGCAGTAATATAAATAACATTTATAAAATGAAGTAATTATAAAAGGAAGTAATATAAATAACATTTGACTAAACATTCTAGGATTCTCTTTCTTTCTCTCTCTCTCTCTCTCTCTCTCTCTCTCTCTCTCTCTCTCTCTCTCTCTCTCTCCCCTTCTGTTCTTTTGATAAGAATAACATTCGAATTCCCAGTGTGTGTCTCAATGAAGACCTAAATAGAGTAAAAATCTGATCTTACAGCCTGACTGACTCCTCCTGCCTGACTGATTTAACCCGGGTCATTTGTCTTTCTTCCTTCAGATTTGAGTTGAAATACTAGGTCATTTTGGGTCTTCATACGACTAACCTTTGGACTGGAACTCACACAGCTGGCTCCTCTGTTTCTTTGGCCTTCAGGCTGAGTATGCCGACTATAGCTCTCAAAATTTTCAGCCTCCTTAATCATGTGTGACAATTCTTTAAAATGTCTCTTTCTGCATACATGTATGTTATATTGACATGTTTTACTCTGAAGAAACCTGACTAAACCAGCCAACATTTGACATAATCTCTCAGTTTAGCTACCATTTTGTAACTTCTCCAGTGCTTCCTCTGAACTGAGCTCTGAATTTTCTTTTTTCTGAATATTTCATTCCCTGTTTTGGATATTCAATTTTATTCTTATGATTTGATATCATAACCAAATAATATTTATATATTAAGTATTTAGACATTATAACAAGATAACAAAACCTTTATTTAAATTAATTCACTTTTTTTTCAGTACTGGGGATTGAAATCAGGGGCATTCTAGCTCCAAGCTACATCCCCCGTCCTATTTTTATTCTTTATTTTGAAAGAGGGTCTCACTAAGTTTCAGAGGGCCTCACTAAGTAGCTGAGGTTGGCCATGAACCCAGATCCTCCAGTTTCAGCCTCTCAATTACTGGGATTACAAGCATGCACCACCATTCCTGGTTTAATTCACTTCTTAATTTGTTCCTTAATTCAATGAATGTTTATTCTGTAGTTACAATATACCATGCACTGTGCTACACAAATAGATTAGAGTAATGCACAAAGTAAATTCCCTATCCTCACTAAGATTACATACAGTGAAATAACAATAAAGTATGAAATAAATAACATTATACTTTCAAATGATAACTAATATTACGAAGGAAAAGAAAATGTATAAGTGTATTGAGACTAAAAATGATTACCATTTTAGATAATGTTGTTAAGAAAGACCCATAGAGCTCTGTGTGTGTACATGTGCACGCCTGTGTGTATGTGTGTGTGCATGTTTGTGTTGTGTGTGGTACTGGGGATTGAACTCAGGGACCTACTAACCTAGCCCTATTTGTTTTAAACATGGTCTCACTAAGTTCTGAGGGCATTGCTAAATTGCTGAGGTTGACCTCAAATCTGTGATCCTCCCAAGTACTGGTATTACAGTTGTGCACTCTGTAATGAAAATTATAAAACACTAAAGAAATAAATTAAAAAAGATATTAGAATACAGAATGACATCCCATGCTCTTAAATAGAATGAATTTTATCAAAATGACCATTCCCAAAAGTGATATATAGATTCAATGCAATCTTTATTAAAATACCAATGCCATTCATTCTTCACAGAACTAGAACATTCAGTCCTAAAATTCATATGAAAAAATAAAAGAACCATACTGGCCAAAGCATTTCTTAGCAATAAGAATAATGCAGGAAGTATCACAATACCTGATTTCAGATTGTACCTCAGAGATGAAGTAATATAAATAACAAGATATTTGCACAAAAATAGACACACAGACCAATGGAATAGAAAATACAGAAGCAAATTCCCACAATTATAGCTAGATGATTTTTGACAAAGGTGCCAAAAACATATGTTGGAGAAAAGATAGCCTTTTCAACATGGGCACACATGTCATGTATAATTACCATCAAAGAAGGTATTTTAGTGATTTTTCTCTATACTCGTTAAAAGGAAATTAGAATAAATGACCAATAAATATTATTTAAAATAAAGAAAAGTCATATTATTCCTCTTTTATAGCTATCAATTTCACTCAGTAAGCTATTCATTCAGAATTTGTAATATTTTATTGTAACATATAACATAAAATCCATGAAACATTATAAAACAAATGTTCATGTAACTCCTACCCAAATAAAGGAACAAAGTATTGCCAGCACTCCCAGAAGCACCCATGTGTTTTCCTGGTCACAATTGTTTTAGTCATCCCAAGATGTTGCCCCTGTTCAGTCATTTATAATTGCTTCCATGCATTTCAGTTTATTTTTTGTATTTGTGTTGTTATGCATCAATAAACAATAAAATTTGGTGTTTTTTTAACTGTATGCAAAAATATTATGCAATATACCGTTACATTTTGCTTTGTTTCTGGCTTTTGGTTGCAATATAATGATCTTAAATTGTATTCATATTATTACTGACAGGTATATAGGTTTAATTTCCTCTCTGTATTTATAATAATATACTTTATTGATAAATAGCTATTTCATTCTCTTTATTTCTTAACTGGGTTATGAATAATGCTTTTTAAAACTTTGCATGCATTTAAACTCATTAATTTTGTAACTCCAAATATTGAGAACTTTGGCATATGAAAACCCATAAGTTTTCCTTTAACATTAAATGTATTTAATTTCTGTAAAGTGTATTTAATTTAGAAAAATATGAAGTGTGAGGACACAGAGATATTTTCTATGACATATAATGAAACAGAATTTTCTCCTAAAATTAAAAATGGCAGAAAAATTTCTGAAGAATTTTTTTAATCTCCTATAATCTAATTACAAAGAGCTAATAATTTGGTATATTCTCTTAATAGTGCTACATCCATATATTTGATAACATGATAATAGGGAACATAAACTTTTAGCATCCTCCTTTTAAATTTAACTATGAACATTATACCACATAATTAAGTATTATACAAAGCATAGTTTTTATGAAAGCATAGTGTTTTATTCTTTGAATATATTGTAACTTAAATAGCTAATCCTCTAGTACTGAAATTTAGTTTTCTCTAGTAGTTTTATATTATGAATAACAGTGTGACAATACATCAAGAGTAGCTTTAGTGTAGCTTTAATTCCTAGCTCTGTCACATTTTTTAAAACATTGTTGCAAGATAGTTCATTGTCTGTCGGGGGGCCTAGTTTGGCCGGCTAGACCTCGCCTCTAGATGGCGCCTGGTAAAGTGCCAGAAGCAGCTACAGGTGAATAACATCCCGGGGCTGTGCCACGCCAGAGCGCATGCACCAGCACGCCCGACTCCTGGCCGGCCCAGGTGAGAGCTGTATGAGATGCCTCGTGGCTTAGGCCCTGCCCTGCGCAGCTTTAAAAGCCTCCACCTCTCGCCTACAGAGAGCGCTGCTGGGGAAAGGCTGGTTGGGAAGTTGCTGGACTGGGTTGCTGGGAGAAGTTCTGGGAGGAAGTGGTTGGGAAGAAGCGGTTGGGAAGAGGTTGGCCGGGTTGCTGGGGAAGTCCTGAGAAGAAAGATTGTGGGTTGCTAGTGGAAGATGGGTTGCTAGAGAGAGGGGTTATTGGAAGTCTGTAGGAAAAGCACTATTTGGAAAGACGATCTCTGTACTGTTTGTTATTGTTTGAGCAATGCTCTTGATCCCAGAAAGGGAGAGAGATAATAAAAGAGGTTCGAACCAGTAATATTGAGGCAGTGTCTTTTATTGGGGCCTCATGGCTGAGGGTTCAGCCTGGGGCGCCCGATAAGTGGTGGCCCGTACTAGGGAGCCTCGAAACTCGAGTAGCCCGAGGCCCGAGTTGCGGGTGACTACAGATATTGAAAATAGTATAGTATAAGTACTTGTAATTTAGTTTTTATCAAAGTTTTTAAGTCAAGGAAATGGCTATATAGCGTCAGAATCGAAGGTCGTGTTGGGCGACGGATATTGTGAGTTGAGGGTCTCGAGGGAAGTGACGGAAGGCAGGCCTGGTTGAGGGTCGCAGGAAGGCGACCAGATAGGAAAAGCAACGAGAATATGAAGGGTTTGCGGTGAAGCAACAAGATATGAAGGGTCGCAGAGTAGGGACGAGATATGAAAGTTTGCAGTAAAGTGACGAGATATGAAAGTTTGCCGTAAAGTAACGAGATAGTTTGCGGTAAAGCAACGAGATATGACAGTTTGCGGTGAGGCAACGAAATAGGAAAGTCTGCGGTGTAGCGACTGAGTTTTAAAAGTAGTATAGTTTAAAATTTAGAAGTAGCTATGGGATCAGAGGTTTCCAAGCGTGACATGGAGCAGACCCTGGGGGAGCTGCTCCGAACGGGAGGAACTGCGGTGAAAATAGACACCCTACGGCGATTTTGCCGAACAGTCACGAAGGTAGCCCCTTGGTTTACAGAGGAAGGGTTACTAACTGTATATCAATGGGAACGTCTAGGAGAGGACTTAAGGAAAGTAGAATGGGAGAACTCATTGCCCCTCGGAACTTTGCCCATTTGGGCTTTGGTTCAAACTTGTTTAGCCAGTCCTAAGGAAAAATGTCAAGCAGCTGTGAGAAGGGGGGCTGAGGAGCTGGAAAGCGTTAAGGAAGAGTTGTCTTGCACAGCCTCAGGAGGGGAAGCTAGCTCAGGTGAGGAGACTGAAGAACTATCTGGAAAAGAGTTAGAGTATAGAATGATGAAGGCAGGTGCAAACAAGCAAACAGAGGACTTGCTGGAAGAATGGGGGAAGTTAAGGATAAATGAGGTGCGACCATCAGCGCCACCTGCTCTGCCTCCACCATATAATCCACAGATAAGAACGGAGCCACAAGGATGGGGTGAATTTGTTAGCCAGAGTATTTTCCCCGTGTTTCAGGATCAGGAAAGGCAAAGGTTTCATGAACCATTAGACTTCAAGTGCGTGAAGCGGATAAAAGAGTCAGTAATGCAATATGGGCCTCAAGCTGCCTTCACTATGGCAATGGTTGAATCCCTTGCGTTAAAAGCTATGGCTCCAGATGATTGATCTAATTTGGCTCCCTCGGTGTTATCTGGTGGGCAGTATCTCCTGTGGAAGTCCGCTTGGCAGGAGCTGTGTTTAGATGCAGCTCGCCGTAATGCGGAGTCTGGACACCCGGCATGGAACTTAGATATGCTCATGGGTATGGGAAATTTTGTGGGCTATGGCAACCAAAAAGGCTAACCCCCTGAAGTTTATAATCAAATTAATGCTGCAGCAGTTAAGGCCTGGAGATCGTTACATGGATCAGGAGACCTGCAGGGGCAATTATCCAAGGTTATACAGGGGCATAACGAGCCCTACGCTGATTTCATAGATCGTATGATCCAGACTGCCAGTAGAGTGTTCGGAGGTCTGGACGAGGCTATGCCCCTAGTTAAACAATTGGCCTATGAACAGGCAAATAGGTCCTGCAGGGAAGCTATTCGGCCTTGGAAAAACAAAGACCTACAGACTTGGATCAAAATTTGTTGAGATATTAATGAGACCGTAATTCAGGGGCAGGTCTTGGCGGCTGCCGTAACGCAAGGCCTTAGAGAAAATCAGAAAGGCAGTTATACAAAGGAAAAGAGAGCCTGTTTTCAGTGCAGCCGGCTTGGGCTTGGACATTTTAGAAGGGATTGTCCTCTGCTCCAAAGAACGGAGCGGTCTTCTCATTCCGGTAGGCCTCGGCTGTGTCCTCACTGTCAAAAGGGCAACCATTGGGCCAATGAATGTCGATCAACAACTAGACTCTCGCAGGCCCCAAGGTCAAAAAACGGGTGGAGGGGCCCCTTACCTCAGGGCCCTCGAATATATGGGGTAATGGACCAATCCACTCTAGAGACCCCGGTTATTCAACAGGTGCCACGACAGTGGTATCCGCCCAGCCAGCTCGGCGAACAACCACAGGAAGTGCAGGATTGGACATCTGTGCCACCACCAGACTGGTATTAACCCCCGAAATGGGAGTCCAGGTGGTGGAATCAGATTTTAAAGGACCATTACCTAAAGGCACTATGGGACTCTTACTAGGAAGGAGTTCTACCGCCCTTTCAGGGTTGGTAGTCCACCCTGGTGTTATCGATTCTGATTATGAAGGTGTAGTTAAGATCTTAGTATCTTCACCCAGAGGCATTAAAAGCATCAGTCCTGGAGATTGTATTGCGCAAATATTGTTATTACCCAGTAAGCATGAGAGCACCCCTAGTACGGGTAGGGCCAGGGGCACCCAAGGACTCAGCTCTTCGGGGAGTCTTCTGGCCTGTGTGACTATGGACCTCGATGCCAGGCCACTATACAAGATCCACATTCATAAAAGATCGTTTTTGGGCTTACTTGACTCTGGTGCAGATCGAAGCATAATTAAGATATCAGATTGGCCTTCCGATTGGCCAGTGCAAAGATCAAATCAGACTTTGAGAGGGTTGGGCGTGTCACAGAGCCCTGACCTTAGTGCAGCTTTTCTTCCATGAACAGATGATGAGGGACACTCTGTCCTGTTTCAACCATTTGTGCTTAATCTTCCAGTTTCCTTGTGGGGAAGAGACTTAATGAAGCAGATGAACATGAGACTCACTACAGAGTCCTTTTATGGCACACAGGCTCAGAGTCTCCTCCAGAATGCTGGATGGGCAGGTTCAGGAGGTATTGGTAAAAACCTACAGGGAGCCGCATATCCTATCCCTCTAGAAGGAAAGCAGTTTGCAGCAGACAAAAGGAACGGGCTGGGTTTTTCTTAGGGGCCACTGAGCCTTGTAAAATCAAATGGAAATCTGAAAAGCCTGTGTGGGTTTCTCAGGGGCCCCTCCCAGAGGAAAAATTAAAGCAGCCCACACTCTGGTACAGGAACAGCTTAAGGTAGGACACGTGCGTCCTTCCACATCTCCGTGGAATACCCCATTTTTTGTGATCAGGAAGAAATCTGGGAAGTGGCGGCTCCTGCACGATTTACGTGGTTAATGTTACAATGCAGTCTAGGAGTGCTGAAGATACGACGCAGCCTTCCTCGGAGCTCAGACACAACTTAGATTGATGCAAGAAGCCTGCTTTTCCACTACCGTCTATAAGACTTTCAATTGGACTTAACAGAACTCTTTACAGTTTTACTCCTTTGAACAATTGGACTTATTTGAACTCTCCGCAGTAAACCCCTTTGTAACCTGGTTATTATGTAACCGTTTGAGCGCTTGTGTGGACATTTCAGTGCTGTCTCAAGCGATTGGTCTTATCTGAACTCTCCAGTTAACCCCTTTGTTGGTTTATTGCCATTGTAACCATTTGGGTGCCGGTATGGATTTTCCAGCTCTGTTAACATCTCTTGGTAGCCACTGTCGGGCTGGTGCGGTGCATGTGTCTTCTGTGGGCCAGCCAGAGTTAGCAGCGGTAAGCACTTGTACCAACATTCGCGGCCATTGAGGCTGGCATCTCCCCTGGAGTGTGGCTTGTTAGATCAGATCGGTAGCCAGGGACGGGTGTGATCGGACCCAGCATCAT
>PVLC010012350.1:0-44406 GCA_004027655.1 Graphiurus murinus
TAAGAAAGAAAAATTAGGAAGAATTATTCAAAAACCATTTTAATATTCAAAAAAAGAACACTCTATGGCCAAGATATTTTTACTGTCCAATATGAATGCCAAAATGTCAAAACAGACTTTACTTCAAGTTGGAACATGATGATAACCAAGACTGAGAGTCATATCAATGGACAGCTGTAAGTGCAAAGGATCTACCTGAAAGGTAACAGCATGACTGAGGCATTGAAACATGTTTTAATGAATATGCTTTTTACCAAATGATGGACTCTGCACAGCATCTTCCTAAAGCACAAACAGACGTATGTCTTCAGCAAATGATTCAACCTTGCATTTAAAATCCATACATTATAAAAAGACAGTTATGCTTTAGAAGAGAATAGAATAGAAAATTAAACACAGAATAAACCATATCAGAGTACCACCAATAGGAGGCTATGAGTCTCATACTTGCAATTTCTCAACGCTATATTTGCAATTCCTCAATGCTATATATGCTAATCAGACACAATTTAGTTATTATGTAAATGCTGTATACCTCTGTGGGTCAGTCTGTTTAATCCGGATCCTTTTACATAAATGCAAGAATACAAACCTCAGATGATCAGCCTTCTCTAGGTCATCACCATTAATACTTAAACCCTTAAAGAAGGACCTTAAGCTGTTGAAAACGTACAGCAAAGCTAATTGCTACCATAGCTAATTGCCCCAAACAAAAGCGATAACTGAAAACATTGCTAAATACTTCCTTCATTGTGGAGAAAATAATGAGCTTTTAATGATTTTTAAAAATATGGGATTTTTTAAAAATAACATTCAAATAGAAATTGCAGAGTCACAGGTAAATTAAGAGCACACTGCATTCATAGCCTTCAATGATTTTTATTAAGCACAATCTACCCAATTGCATCCCCAAAATCAAGTTGGATAGAGACTTCACCCTCTACAAATTTACATAGACAATATTTCTCTCAGCTGATTTTCATGTGAGCCATAATTATATATGTATATATTTTAAATAACACATATTTATGATAAAATAAACAAATAAAAATAGTACAGAACTATTATAAACATTTATATTAGATACTCAATCTTAACTATATATTGGACAAGGAAATAAGATGAGCATTATTTTCCCTTGGTGTTTAGTTACAAAGTGGTGCTTCCAGTTTTGCTGTATACACATGAACACACACATGTGCATACACATACATATGAAAATTTAATTTTATGCAGAACAGAAGAGGAAAACATGGCAGGGGGTGTCTGTTAACAAACAGCAACATCCCAGCCAGTACTTTTACACTTTGGCCCATCCAGCTTGAATGCAGGCTGAGACAGGCATGGCTAACAGCAATTTGGGATCATTTTTTCAGTTCTTCTTTGGGAAGTCACAGAATTTGTTTTAAAGCAGCTTGTTTTTTAAAAGTTTGTTCAAAGGCCTAAAATTTCTAAATATGCACCTTTCTTCAACATTGCCCTTATAAAGAAAAAAAAAAAAAAAACTGCTGAAAGTCTCCCAAACATGACAGTTTAATTAAAAAAGGAAAACTGGAAAAAAGAAAGAAAGCGAGCCAAAGAAAGAGGCAGAGAAAGCAGGGTAAGACTAGAGATCATTTTAAACATTTTCAATAGGGAAAATGTCAAACTATGGAGCATAAAAACCTTTTGGCTTCCAACCACATATGTCTTTTAACCATCCTCCCTCAAAAGAAAAAAAAAAGTGTGAATTTCTAAATTCCTTTCCAAGGTTATGATTGAGCTTACTAGCTAATTATTTCTTTGAAATCATAGTATTTGAAGCAATTTATAAGGTTAGGATTTTCATTAAGTTTAACAAACAAAATAATTCTGAATTAAAGCAGCAAACATAAATTTCAGATTTTTTTTTAACTTACAAGGATGGAAAAATCCATACAGAGATTCAAGAAGATTTAATAAACACATCAACCAAGTACAATTAATTTATAGACATGTTTGAATCCTGATTTAAATAAAACACTTTAAAAGAGTATAAAATAATTAGGAAAATTTGAACCTTTACTGGATATTTCATATTAAAGAATTATCTTTTTAGGAGTCAAGATGGTATTAAGGTTATATTTTTAAAATAATCTTTATCCTTTGGTGACATTTAATAAAATATCTGGATAAAAGATGAGGTTTAGAATGCACTTCAAAATATTCCAATGTTCCTCATTGGAAAAAGTGGGTAAAGACAAAGACGAGATAGAATTGGCCATGAATTGCTAATTATTGATCCTAGATGTGAAGACTGTATTTAATACACATGCCTTTCAAATTTGTATGTTGCATGTTTCCATAAAAAAAAAAAAAAATTGGAGAATTAATTTAAGAGCAGAGCATTTCACAGGTGGGCATAGTGGCACACTCCTATAATTCCAGTACTTGGGAGGCTAAAAAAGGAGGATCACAAATTTGAGGCCAGCCTCAGCAATTCTGTGAAACTCTCAGCAACATAGCAAGTCCCTGTTTCAAGATAAAAAATAAAATAGGGGCATAGCTCAGAGGTAGAATGCCTCTGGGTTCAACCTCCAGCACACACACACACAAAAAAAGCATCTCACATACTGAACAATTTAAGTTAAAATATTATTTAGTTCTAATGATGAAATTTACTTTAAAAATAGTAAAAATAGCTCCTATGTAAATATATTCCCAACATGTACTGTAAAAAGCTAGTCCACTAGAAATTAATTATGTAGTAACAACTAAATGAATAATATATAAAATGATAACATAGAATAAGTGAAGCATTCTTTTTTTATATAAATATCCTTACACAATTCTGGCTTTAAATCTTGTCATTGTTTCTAGTTCACAGGCTGAAGTTCTTTTTCTTACACACATGCCTTATAAATAAGGTCCAGATCAACACTGACAAAACAGGTCTAGGTTTTGATCAGAAGAATTTACATCCACGCAATCCCGTAAGCACCTTTTGAATAACCTTTCTGAAAGTTATTATTGGAGTGTTTTGCCACCATAAGCACAGCCAAAACATCAGTCAAGAACAATGACATAAAATAATCTGGAAATGTCATTAGCTGATCACTAAAAAGTCTAATTATATTTCCCTCCTGGTTTAAAAAAAATAGCCAATTCATGGAAGGGAATCAACTTCACAGTAATACACAAAGGAAAAAATGTTTTATGGATAAAGATTGGTAAAAATAAAAGTTAAAAACTGTTTTCATTCGCCGGGCGTGGTGGCGCACGCTTGTAATCCCAGCATTCGGGAGGCTGAGACCGGAGGATCCAGGTTCGCGGCCAGCCTCAGCTACCTAGTGAGGCACTCTGCAACTTAGTGAGACTCGGTTTCAAAATAAAGAATAAAAAATGGGGCTGGAGGTGTAGCTCGGAGGTAGAATGCCCCTGAGTTCAATCCCCAGTACCGCAAAAAAAAAAAAAAAAAACTGTTTTCATTCATTTAAAAGATATTTACAGAATTCCTGTGGGCCTCACATTGTATTCTGTATTGTTCTTTAATAAGGAAACAAAATAGTTTTCAATGAATTAAAATCTAATTATTGAAGAAAATAAACTAGCACCTTTTAAGAATATGAATATGTATATTTCTCTAGAGTAAGAAGTAATATCTTTAAAAGTTCATCTGTTTATTCTTCCACCATTGACTGGATGCCAAGCACAGGTGCCAGCCCCATGTCCTAAAGACATGGACCTTGAGACAAGAAGAGCTTCCAACAAAAGCCAAGGCCAAAGTTAGGCCTGTTCTGAAAGTGGAGAAAACAATGCACAGGATTGGCAAGTAAACTGTTTCCCTTAATGAAGCAACGCATAACTCATACTTCTCACCTTGCCGTCTCTTTCCAAAAGCCAACAAGAGAAAGAGGAATTATTTAGCATTTTTAGTAGTAAAGTGACTACTTTTTAATTTGCACCAAACTTATAAACAAATTTTACATGTATTTATTTCTGAGCTCAGAGGATCAAAAGTCAACTTATAATTTCACATACTAAACTTTTCGTGCACAATTAAGCTACAAAATATAAGCTCCATGAAAGCAGATTTTATTTCAGTTTTTTTAATCTCCAAAAGCTAACATAGTGACTAACGCATGATAGGCATTTAAGACTGTTGAATTAATTAATTTGAAGGTCAGAACTATTAAGAAATACACTTCATTTTCATTTCAAGACTCGTTTTGGCCTCACAACAAGAACTGTGTATTTCAAATACTCAACCTACTTACTATAGGCCTTCTATTTAGTTTATACAGATCGGCTTCAATAGACAATGATTCTGTGGGGTTGGGATTGTTGTTTCTTTTTAATGAGGTCTGTGTCAGTTACCTTGAAAAAGTACATATATCATCATGGAAATGAAACATAATATTATCATTACCAAATACATCATTATCATTATATAATCATTCTATATTTAATAAACACCCTATCCAAAAAGTCTTGCTTTGAGGCCTTATGTCATAAAGTAAAGAGCAATATTAAATAAGAACTGGCCCCTATTTCAACTCTGCTGACAATCAGACTGTCACAGGCTGCCCTGTAAGTGAGTATCCCAAGTCTGGAGATGAACCAATAGGTTTCAGATCTCCGCTCTCCTACCCATCAGCCTGTACCCCTGAGACAATTATCCCCCACCCATTTCCTTGTCTCAGTATCCTCTTCTATAAAATGGAAAATATACAGTAACTTACTTTGAAAAGCGGTTGTGAGGATTAAATGACTTAATAAATGCAAATCTCTTAGAACAGTGCCTGACACACGGCAATTGCTCAGTTGTAACATAACACTATTAAAACTCTAAGAAATACCTTAGCTTAAACAGTATAGAACTTAATTAATGACTCACTGATTCTTTTTAAATCTTCCACAGAAAAGACAATAGAAAATACATCTGTATCATGTATGTTTTCATATTTATGAATAAATTAGGGGCAAAGTGAATTGCTTATAAAGTGTGGGTCTAGGCAGAAATTGGAACCTGCCACTTATTCAGAGAAGAATTCAGAGGAAGTAGAATTTCATACTTACATTCTTTTTTTCTGATTGGAAGAAGCAAATCCCATATAATCCCATTGCCCACGTTGTAGACATTTTAATATATTTCCTTTGTCTTTCCTCTATGCACATATGTGGAATTTTATACAATTGAGACTATTTGGCACCCTGCTTAATTCATATAATACTACACTTTCCCGTGCCACTTTTAAAAAAATACCATTTAAAATGAGGGCATACATGCAATTATTCCAACGTAAATAAGAAATGATGATTAATACACTTCTTCTTGAAACTACAGTTTTGGCACCAATAATATTCAGTCAGAAAGAATTTTTGCTTGCTTATTGCTCAGCATGTTTCTTCTTAAGTAAAATTTGCTGGTCGAAAATAAACTTTAAAGTTTATTTTGAAATTTACAGAAAGCAGCAGAGAGATAAAATTCCCACTGACAAATTAAGTCAGATAGGCACAGTGAGGCACCACCCTGCTATCACAGCCGCCTCCCAAAGCCCACCATCCACAGGAGCAGGAGGGAATAGCTACTTCATCAGAAGGATAAGGAACTACAGCTATACCCTTGAAACTGTGTTGGGAGCTTCATGGGTATTACCAAAAGCCCCATGGGCCAAAAAGAAAGGATAAAAAGGAAAGAATAAAAGAAGGTGAAGAGTTTTAGATGAGGGAGAGGGGCTCCGACGCTCCCCGAGTAGCAGCAGTAACTGGGTTAATAACCCTCTTTTCCAAAAGACTTTTTAGATGCAGAGACTCAGACTCACAGTTCATTGTACTGTGCAAGATATGCTCGACACTCATCAGACCTTAGTCTACCTATTCTGAGGAAAGCAAAGAGCCTGCCAGCTTTCAGCTTTTTGCATCTGCAAAATAGCAGGTCTGATGAATTCTGCATCTCATATCCTTAGAATCAGTTTTTGGGGTTCTGTGTGCTGGGAAATGATGGTGGTGTTAGCTAGAAAAATAGTTTTCGTGATTTATGACAGTTTCATGTGCTCTATTCTCTCTTAGATCATTCTGTCTGGCCTTCAAATAAAGATTACTATAAGCAAGGTGGGAAACCCCTGATCTCTGTTTTAGTGGCATTTCTAATATCATTTAGAAGTAAATATTCTTTCTTTAAAACAGTCTTTTCAGTTCATCTGAAGGGACACCCTGTCAGAAAAGAAAATGACTATCTCCTGTTCATGAGAGCATGGGTACACTGCCTTCTCATGAGCCCCACTCCAAAATGATGACATTGCTAATATATTTTCTCTTTTACACACAAACCAAAACACTCTTCCAATTCAATTACTGAAAATCTTTTCTATCACATCAAGATAAAAATCATGCTTCAAGAGCCTCGATTTTTAAAATAGGCCTAAGCAACCAGCTATCCTCACAGATTAATTTTGCCTAACTTTCCCAGCACAGGAAGAAGAGATTCTGGAACATGGCGGCAGTGTCTTTGCTGCAAATGAATTGCTAAAGGGTCCCCCCAAAACTCCCCCATCTAGAGGGGGATCACATAAATACTAAACAAACAACACCAAAAATTTTTTTTTTAAACTACATACATAAATCTCATGCCTGAATTATCAAAGTCATATTTTATTCTACTTTCTCCTCCACTTTTCTCTAGCTCGGCTGTTTGCCCAGCATGTGACTGAACTGCTTTCACATGCATGCCACTTGGTCTATAATAAACAGGCAGCAAACCGCACGCCTCTAATGATCTGAATGACAACAAAGGTCTAATGCATTCACTTCAAAAGAAACAATTCTAAGTTTTTCCATTTATCCATAACAGAGATCAGCAGCCTAAAACAAAATAAACTGTGATTTGTTTCTCCTCTATGAGATTACAGTACAGGACTTAGTGATAAAACCTTTGTTTACCTACAACATAAAGTGTATCTGTGATCTAGAGCACCCTCAGAATATTGATTCAACTTACAAAAGTCTAAAATTTAATGTTTCTTAACTTTAGTTTCCAAAAACTTTCAGGCAGCAAATAATCACTTTGGACTTGTCCCCTGCTTAATCTCCACCTCAGATATTTATTGCTAGTGTATCTCTCCTTGGTGAGTTCACATCACTGAAAGGCATAGTGTGACTCCCTAGTGCAAATTTCCTGAAAGCCTCTTTCCTTAGCATGTGCCAAGAATCAAATCTTGGCCACTTAGTGCTCTGTGTTCCACATGTGAGCTCACGACGCGTTGAGCAGCCATGCTAACTGAGATGGATAGCCCTGTCAAACAGGAAGCTGGCACACCAGGATGTAAGCAGTGGGATACAATGACCTTTACATTCAGAGAAAAATATCCTTAAAATGGCATGAAAAGATTATGGGGAAAAGGGAGGGAGGAGTCTTTTATTTTGTTTAGGCACATAGCATGAAATAAAAGCAATGGTGCCCAGTATGTAATTTGCTCAGGATCAAATCCTGAATCCCTCACACAAGAACGAAAGTTGTCAGGGGAAAGGAAATGAATCATCCTTTATCACGCTGCTTCGAAAGCCCTGGACTCTGATGCAGCTGTAGGGATGTCCCCAGACTTGCGGAGCACTGGGCTTCAGACTATGCTTGGGCTCACAGTAATCTGCAGGGACTACCAGCCTGGAAGATATTCTTGACCCCCTGGTTTCAAATGGGTTGTTTTTTTGGTAGAACTAAGTTATAACTTAACTAAAAAAAAAAAAAAAAAAAAAAAATTAAAGGCAATAATGATCTACTTTCAGAACCAGAGTCAAGAGCTTGGAAATTTAAATTCCACGTCCTTGGTCACCATATTTGTAACTTTATATAAGTGCTTAATCTCTCATAATTTCCTTATCAGAATAGATGATGTTCTAACAGCCCTTAGGAATACCAGGAAGAGGAACTCAAAAAACAGCCAAAATCTTTGGCACATACACAAATGTTGAGATAGTAATATAGGAAAGTAATATATAAAGTAAGGCTGGGAAGTTACATATTTCTCCTTCTTAGTTATGCATGCAATACAATTTAATCTTTCCAGCAGAAAATGATAATAATTCCATTGGGTCAAAAAATATTGCCATTATTCAAGGTTTGGGCAGCACTTTTGTGGTTTTGTTGTTATTTGTTTTGCTAGTTCTGTAGCATAAAAGACAAAGGGCTCTACTTCAGAATGAAACAAGGGAAGCTCACACTGGGCTCCCCAATGTTATAGAATAAATACTGAAACAATGATGCAATTTTAATTTTAATAGTTAATTAAATAGGTAAAAGGAAGTGATTATAATGACACTGTTTTTTTTTCTAAGTGAATGAACCACATTAAAACTACAGAACAATATTCAAAGATACAAAAGAGTAAGATACATCCTTTTCTTTCTGTTTAATTAAAAGCTGATTGTAAACTGCCAAAGCCATAGGCCCAAATCAATAAATAAATTTAGAAAACTGAATGTTTATAAATCATGCATTGAAGTTTAGATAAGCCAGGAATCAAACATTTCCTGAGCACTGGCCCTGAGAATACCAATTTGGTGACTTACAGAAAATATTAGGGTTACAAATGCAAAAAAACCTATGATAGTTGCTGTGAAATGCAAGCTGATTTTAGTGTCTCTAGAGGTGCTGGTCCAAAGTTTCTCCAAGCAACAAGAAAACAAGAGTCTCCATAGGAAAGATCCTGATGCTCACTGTTTCGGAAAAATGATAAATATCGCAATTCTCCTTCAACCCTTGTTTGGAGAGCTATTTCAGGGAACATATTCTTCCTCAAATCAAAACACAGGAGGCTGGGGGAAGAGAGGGAGAGGTATTATTGATACCTTGGGCCTGAGCTGCAGAGCTGTGGGAATACCCCAGGGCCAGGAGCGCAGTCTCCACCAGCTGGCTAAAAAGCACGTCTTTTCGCACCAACACAAACTCAGCATGTTCTTCTCTGTTGTCATATTCAAGAGAGCCGTCCAACTGCTCCACCACACAAAAGACAGGAATCATCAAACCTGGAGGGACAAAACCCAAGAGCAAAACAGACATTACAAAGCAGATCACAGTCACCATGATGGGAAGGGAAGAGACAGTCATAAAAGTCACTCATCTGTGATCAACAGTGGCTTAGATTAAACAAGTCTCCTGGTCCTTTGGGCTAATGGAAAGTTATGGGTCTCCCCCTACCCACCACCACCTCTCTATTATTACTATCAGACTGCAGCAGAATTGCCAGGGGCAGTGGCAGAAGCCCTCAGATTCCAGTCATTAAAAAGTGAAGTGCACCATCCAGAGATGTCCCTGCTGCACAGGGGCTAGACCAAGGTGACCTTACAGACCCTGCATTCTTCGATGTATATAGTTTTACCATTAACTACTAATCAGTACTAGTACTTTCAAATCAGATCTGCTTTGGTCTAGAAATGTATTTTAAGGCTTTCACTTATAAGATCCCTAGTAGGGAGCAGGTTTGACTTCAGGGCCTAAGATGTTATGTGAATATGTACAAGAAAGTTCATAGGAATTTTTAAAAGTGCCTCTTCAAGACCTTTGTGTTGTTTTGTTTTTAAAATTCTGGCAAACGGGTTATGAATTATCCTGAATATACTCTGATAATGAAAGGCTTAACACTTAACTTACGGAAAATACACATCCAAATACAAAACTTCATCTCTTTAAAACTATTATTTTATACATTAACACCAGTCAGTACTGGAAAAAAAAAATAGTATCTTTTCTTGTGTTTGCCAAGAAAAAAGTAAACTATCCTAAAGAATAAAGCAAATTAGTCTAGTTGGAAATCTGTTGAAATCTGTTGTCACTGAAATATTTCTCTGCTTTGTATCAAAGTGTGAAAAGCTAAAAAATGTTTAATTCACCAAACAGTTTTTAAACTGTTTTTTATTAAAAAAAAAAAAAAAAAGTCATACAGGCATGTAAATCTAAACATAGCCGAGGCAGAAGAAGATCAAAGTTTTACCAACATAAGAGTAATAAACATGGACTCTGCCCTATACAACTCACACAAATTAGTATGTTATGGAATAAGTATCTGCACTGAGTCTTCTTTTGGTGCAAGAAAAATAAAAAGTTATGAAGGACAAGTGGGCAGGCAGAGGTAGGGAAAGTGGCAGGTTTGAGGCTCACAACAAAGGCAGGTGCTTCATAATGGAAAAAAGACCTACATAAAGTGACTCTTCAGGAGTAGGGACCTGACATACAGAATGCATAGGAACTTTCCAGAAGCCCCTCCCTGGTGCCTGACCCTAGAAGCCTCCTGACTGTCTCTCATCTGTAAAGCAGAGGGTGGGAGCAGATACTCTGCCAAATACTGGGTTACAGATTTAGGTTTTTGTTCTAAAGATAATACAATGGTGCAACTGGTTCCCATGTGCTAATTATTATTATTAAAGATAATAAGTATTGGGTATAATTATTAAATATAATCATTATTAACAATAATAATACTCATTAAGAATTGTTATCATTAACGATCACAGTAATTATTATTAAGACTATACAACACTCTGGTGAGTCTCACCATACTATAACCTGGGACAACCACTGACTTAATGTTCACTCTTGAGAACAACAAAGCCAGACTGTTGTCTATAGCACATATACTATCCCTGGTGCAGATTTATGGAAAATATGAGACAGGGGTAGAGCAGTACAATATATTTTTTTTAAACAAAGAAGAGGACTTAGCCTGGCCACATGATGCTTTAAAACATAAAGTTTCAATAAACTCTATATAAGAAACTTTATAAAATAGTGTTTTTTTAATACTGAGTTTATTCCTAAATGTATTTAAGACACGTAATGATAACATAAATTAGATTTCCTCCAAATTATCTCTGCCATTGTCTGTTTGTCTAACATTTATTCACTGAACACCTACTATGTGCCAGGTATTACCTGTGGCTCCAGGGATACACCTGAGAACATGTCTGATAGGGCCCCTGCCCTCAAAGTAGTTGAGAGCATTGTAAAATCTTCCTGAGCAAGCATAATGGCATTTTATAGGACTCATTCAGGAGAGGCCTTACCAGCAGAGAATAGCCCCCATTTAGACCTTTTAACTCTTACATACTGGCATATGATCTTTGTCCAAGGAAGCAGGTTGATTTCTACTTTTAATGATTCCAGCATCTGCACACATAGGGCTACGTAGCCAGTGGTGCCATAAGCTACTTAACCACTAATACCTGTGTGTACATAAGTTTCAATGCAGAAAATCCATGTGCAGTTCCTAATGTCAACAGCTGAGTGTCACACATCTGGGAATCACAGATAAGACCTTTAAATGAATCCAGTTGCTCCATAAGCTATCACGTGTCCACTACTTAGGTACCATAAATCTTTCTCAAGTCTATAGTCAACTGAAAAAAAACTTAAGACCCTATTAATTTTTAAAGATACTATTAACAGTTCAATCAGTTAGATATGAAATATAATATAAAAGCACAAGGACCTATAACAGGTAGGAACTTAGGTTTTACAATTGTCAGTGAAATATGTCCTAAGCATTTTACTTTAGTGACTAAAGAAATTAGTTGTCAGCTAACACAACAGCAAGACAATAATAACTCCTCACAGTGAAAAAGCAAGCACCCACCCCCATGAGCATCACTTACTTAAAAAAAGGTGGGAGAACTTTGAGGTCCTCTGTAAAATAAAACTATATTAACCCAGAATGTAAGATCATAGGATTTGTTCTGAAGTAGATATGAGACACTAAAGAATATCATTAACAGGTTAAATTTAATCCCTAGAAAAATTTACCTGCTTACTAGAATTTGATCGATCTAAACAATTATGGTTTTTATAATGAAATGACTTTTTACAAAACAAGAAGAGGGCATGAAACACAGATGCAATTACTAGTGACAAGAGAAATGGAAAATAGTAAAATTTAGACCAGGTATGGGAAGAAGAAAATTAAGGCATAGATTTAAAAAGTTCCCAAAACAGAAAATCCCTAAGTATAGCCATAAACAGATGAGTAGAAATATAAAACTCCTAAAAGATATTTTTCCATTTAGTCTTACCACTTTTCCCAAGCAAAAAATGAAAGAAAAAGAAAAAAGAAAGTAACAGTGATGGAAAGATAGGGTATTTGGGAAGCCAGTCAAAATATAAATTGAAAAAAATTAAAAGATAAACTCCAATAAAAGAATAGCAAAGTAAAATGAAGATGCATTTACCACAAAATTCAGAAATGAACAAGAAACAGAAAAAAATAAAAGCTCGTGTTATAGCCCTATGTCTGGAGCTTACAGCATTATTTTTCTTTTATTGTAACACAGACCCATTTCCAGATGATCAAGTAGAGAACTTTGGACCTTTTGATCATAAGCCTTGCTAAGCCTTTTACAATGGCAGGAGGCAGGCAGGTAGTTTAATCTGGATGACAGGCACCCAGGCCCCAGCCATTTGCTAAAAATTAAGACTTGTTCTGGCAATTGGGATATATAGTGAGTTCTGTCATCATGCAGGCAAAATAAGGCTGGAATCCTCTCTCTATTTAGAAAAATGCATTTTCCCAGCTGTCATTTGTGATGCCGAAAGTGCTATTTTCATTATGATATTATTTCTGAACAAGTATGAATGGTTTACTGTCTCTCTGCATTGCAACAGCCACATGAACTGAGATGCATGAGAAGATGGTTAGATGTAGTGATAAACAGTGCTGGGAGGCAGGAGACCCTCGTGTAGAATCTTGGCATCGTCACTCCTTGCTTGCATGAGTGACTATTGGTCATGTGTCTGATCTCTCTAAGGCTCAAATTTCTCCCAGCTAAAATGCAAATAATATCTACATTATGGAGTTGTCATGAGAATTAAACTATCCAATGTATTTAAGTTGTTGGATACATAGCTTTCAAATAATGGAACCTATTTTTCTTTTTTCAGTCATCAGGATATATATACCATTTTACAGAAAAAAAAAATCTATTTTTTCTAATCAATGCTCATGATACTAAAAAGTGTTTCTTGAGAATAAAAATGATATTACTAGTCATTGAATGGCTTATCAATGGTCTAATGATACTTCTAATCAATGAATGGTTTATTAGGCAAATATAATGGCTTACAGAGTTTAATATGCCCCATAGCAAAAAGGTGAAAGTGTTAAAAAGCACATTTCATGCTCTCAAATTGCACATCCAAAACAGTAGTCACTAATCACATGTGGTGAATGAGCACTTAAAATGTATCTTGTCTTGAATTGAGATGTTTTTAAGTGTAAAATACAAACTTGATTTTAGTGATTTAATACAAAAAAGCAATAAAATTAAATATATTATGAATAATATTTGTGTGTATATGGTATCGAGGATTGAACCCAAGGGCATTTCATTTTGAAACAGGGTCTTGCTAAGTTATAGCACACTGGCACTGGCCCCAAACCTCGGGTCCCCTTGTCTCAGCCTCCCAAGTACTGAGAGTGCAGGTGTGCTCCAACATACCCAGCTACCATGAATATTTTTAAAAAATTAATTGCATGTGGAAATGACATTTTAGATATATTGAGTTAAATAAAATGTATTATTAAAATTAATTTCACCTGTGTCTTTAACTCATTCTAAACGTAGCTACCAGAAAATTTAAAATTAGACGTGTGTCTTGCATTATATTTCTATCAGACAGTGAGAGTCTAAGCAATCTGCCAAATACCAACACATACAATGGTTTTTCTCACACAGGATAAATTCATCACATACTGATACTAGGACAGTTATATGATTATCATGAGCATTTCTTGGATGCCCCGTGGTTCTTTCCTGTGTGTTCCAGATCTTAAGACTCAAAAGCATTCACTCTTGGTTAAACTCCAAAATCCAGCATGTTCCCTTCTCGGCATCACTAAGCAAACTGTATGCTGCAATTTTATATCCACCATATTGATCCAACTTCTTTAATAAGGAAAAGGCTTTTTTCCCCTTGCCTTCATTTCAGAGAGCATTTACAATCCTCAGGAAATGCCACCACGCTGGCTATGAAAGGAATCTGAGGAACAGTATTCTCTAATGCTCTGGGTGTTGACCCTCAGCAAGGACGGATGAAAGTCAGCCTGGCAGCAGAGGGTCTACTTGACAGGACTCCACCGCCATCCAGTGAAGCTGCCCCAAGCAACCCTTGCCTGTGCAGTGCACCTTCCAGCTCACCTGTGCCCTAAGGTACGCTCCTTAGTTTCTCCTCATATCTGCCCTGTAATAGGTCATTATTATTATTCTCACTTAAACAAATTAAGAAACTGAAACTATGGGAGAAGTAAGCTGTCTCCAAGCACAGTGAAGCGAGAGCAGAACCTTTCAGGCCATCCCCTCTAAAGCCCCGGCCCTCCCGTGAAAATGATGCTCCATACACACACCCACAGAAGCTGAAGGCTTGGCCTCTCGGTGAAGGGCCCACCGCTGCCACTTGCTACAGCCAATGAGCTGCCCATGCTGCCTGTAAGGGAATTCACCTCCTGAGTGCCTAGGAGGTGTCAGGGAGGTGGTAGGCCTTGTGCTAGGCACGGAGGAGGAAACACATGTGGTTCCTGCTCTTCAGTCACTCACAAACAAGAGACAGGAAGGGGCCATGCCAACGTGTGAATGAGCCCAGTGTCCAGCCTCCTCCCCTGACCCTCTGTATTCTGGTCCGCCCTTGTTCTTGGAACTGCCCCTGAATGACAGGAGCCAATCTGAGATGACAGCAGGCTAGCTTTCTCCTCCCCTCTCTCAAAGGCTCCCCAAGCCCACCTGTTTCTGGGAGTAAGGCCATCACAGGACCCACTCCCTTCCCAGGTCCTGCAGTACATCTGGTTCTATCAGCTGAAAAGGTTCCAGGACTATCTGAAGACTACAAAGGCCAGGCAGAGCCTCCAGTATCTGTTCTTCCTACAGACTGAACCTATAGGAAAGCACTGTACTCAGCAACCTCACCAATAAAGAAATCATAGGTCTTGACCCTTGAAAGACTGAAACAGATCTTATAAACCAAGTGAATAATATAGGGCCATTCATAGGACCAAGAGAGAAAGGAGTGAGGGACTGTTCTTTCCTATTGTAAATTTATTAGAAAAACAAAATTTACTTGCTCTATAATGTCATACTCACTGTTTGCCTATGTATCTTTCTCTCTCTCTCTCTCTCTCTCTCTCTCTCTCTCTCTCTCTCTTTCTCTCAAACACACACACACACACACACACACACACACACACACACACACACCGAGTCAGAGGCAAGAACAGAAGTAACTTATTAATATTAACTTCCAGCATTTTCTTCCCACTCTAAAATAATTAAGGGAAGTTTGAATGCCAAGAATTGCAACTGGAAACAGAAAGGAAGAATAGGGTGAATCTCACCTCCTTCCTGGGGGTCCCAGGCAAAATGTGAACATAGGTCAAGTGTGTCTTTCCTACTGTCCCCTATCCTCACCTGCTGTTCTCCTCTCCCAGGCACCCAACCTTCTGAGCTAAGGCAGCTATAGTCTCCACATTCCATGCCAGCCTCCTACTCCCCTCATGGGCTAATCTTGAAATTTTCAAATTATTAGATAAAAAAGATACTACACTTTGCTGTGGATTGACTTTGGGTCACATAATCTACTGAGATATGCCGCCATGCTTCTAAGAAATCAGGTGTTCCTGTTCTCATTGTACTTATCTGAGATGGCTGCGCCACCACTATTTGATATGCTCATTTGGGACCACTGTCCTATATGTGGTCCATCCTCAACCAAAAGGTCACTGTGCAATGCATGACTGTACATTCACTATGAAAGAAACACATTTTTATCACAAATAAACATATAATGGAAGAAGTTTCAGATAGTGTAACAAAATAAAGTACAAAATTGTTTTTAACCAATGGGATTAGGGGGAGAACATTAATTGAATGCAAAGGAACTACCCATGGTCCACAGGTCAACTGGCCCCTCAGGTCTCCCCTAGGCTGCTCCATAGTCTCCTTCCTCCCCGCCCTTTACTTGTAAACTACAGATTCCCTGAAGGGTTAATTTACTTGTTTTTGTCATTAGTTTTGTTTGTCCTTCATTCTCACTACAGAAGAAGTAGGAGCTGACATGGAAGTGTAAGAGCAGCAAGACCTGGGTGGTTCACTAGAGGAAGATCATGGTCAGCTCTACAATGATGAGGAAGGGCGGCGAACTGAGCTACGTATGCAAGAAGTCACTGTCATGTTTATCGACCACCCGGCTGTGGCATGCAGTGCTCAGCATTAGACCCCAAATAAAACTCCTTGATGTTTCTCCCACTACCTGGGGGACGTGCAGGGGGTAAGGAATGATTATCAGGAAACATTTTATTCTCAGAATTCTCTTTGGCAAAACCAGGCCCTCCTTTGCAGCCCCTGAGGCAGATCTTAACTTTGGAAGATAAGAACAAAAGCAGACCAGGAGTGGGGATAGGAGAGTAAACTCAGGTCCCCTCTCACTGATCACCTCAAAGACTCAAGATGGGCCTCGAGTGGTAGAAAAGGGTTCTGGCCTTCCAAACTTCTGATACCAGCCTGACCCAAGTTGAGAGATCACAATTCAACCCGAAGTTAGGTCTGAAGCCTGAAGGAGAAACTCCAGGTCCCTAAGTCCTTCCCAGTCACTGAAATTCCAGTGTCCAGGCAGTCTGCAAACCAGGACTCCAGAAGCACACGGGAGGCACACATTGTGGTGACCTACCAAAACAGATAAAAGCCTGAGCTACAGCTGGGCACTCAGCCATGGCAAGCCTGCTCGACAGAGCTGAAGTTCTGATGTCAGGAGTGCTGGCCTGAAGGAGAGGCCCACCTTTAGATAAGCCTTCACTCTGCCACATCCCTCCCACCCCGAGCCTAACCTATAGAGGGTCCAAAACAAACATTGGTTCAGTTTAACAAAATGCTAATTCCAGTTAGACATTAATCACTGCCATTAATAGGCAGTGGGGATTCTGTTTTTTTCATGAAAATCCCCAGCTGTCAGACTTGTCTGCATCACCACGGGCTTCCTGCACTGCAGTGAGCACCAGCGGACAAGGATGGCTTTCTAGGAAATGACCTGCACAAGCAGATTCAGGGGTTCACATCACATTGTCATTGTCCTGGGGAAGCTCGCCAGCCTTCTGGCTGTGCATGTCCACAGTGGACAGACATGGCTGGCGTATCAACTGTGGATTACACACCACGGGGTCTTGTCAACACTGGAACCTACCTTGGTTCCACGCTGAGGGCTTGCAGCATCTTTTTAAAAAATTTAGTGGCTATAGAGAAACAAAATATTTACTAATCCTAGACTTAAAAAAAAATTTAAGGAAAAAAGTAGAAGGCATAAGTTTGGCTATCAGGAAAATTTAAAAATATAGCATATTGCTAATGGGTCTTTCACTCAAAACTAAATTATTAAGGTTCTTTTCATAGTACATTAGAAATGCCTATCTTGGTCTTGGGGCTTGATGGTGAGTAAAAAAAGTAACTGTAATTCATGAATACCAGGATTTCTGTCCTCTGTTAAGTAAAATTTTATTCTGGAAGTTTCTGAGAGGATCATTTTTAAAACAGTATTTACATGAAGATATATTTGCCTCTCACTTCCTTCTCGTTATCCTCTCTGGGAAAGCTATTTGCAACTCCAGTCTCTTGAGTCAAAAAAGGAGTCAATGAAAAGGGTCCTTATACTAACATTTGCTTCATCACCTCAGGTCTTAAGCTCTGCCTAAATGTTATTTTATCTAATTCAAATAATTTTTTTAAATCCTTGATTAATTTCTCCAATGTAGTGTTAAGGAAAGGTTAACTGTACTAAGGTTTTCTAGCAAGGAATTAATAAAGGAATCAAGCGCTCGGCTCTCAATAAGACAAGACTACCCAGATTTCTAGAGGGAATATTTCATAGCACAAGCATGTTTTCTTTGGGGAGTTTAACTCACAAAAATTATTAAAAATTGAGATCAAACACTGGTGCAAAGCCTCAAAGGAAATCATACCAGAGTGGAAAGATTTTTATCAAATAAAAAACTGAAAAGTAAAGTTTTTATAGCAAAAAAAAAAAAAAATTAAAGGCATCTTTCCGCATCCCCCACCTCCAAATTCTACTGTCTATATTTAGGATTCAAACAGTAAAACATTTATAGATATTATTTAATAGAAGTGTAGAAATGATCACTGTGAAATAAATGAATGCAGATTTCACACTGCTGAGTTTCGAGGGACAGACAACCAGCACACGCTCTCCCAACCACTGAAAGCCCCTCTCATTCTTGTAGCCAACAAACGCCTGTTGAGAGGCAATAGAAACCAAGCCCTTGAAAGGACTAACATCAGGAAGAGAAAGAGAAAAGAACAGGAGGAGAGCGAGCGCCAGAAAGTCAAAATCATAGTGTGTATTTTCCAGTTCCCTTAGGGGATACTGAGATCTCTGGTTTGCAATACGTAGGATATTATTATTGTGACTCAGATCAAGTTAATAAAACCCAGCCCACAGAGCAGGGAAACTGTGGTCTGATGGAATACTTCCCAGACAAAATATTTTAAGTACATATGTACCTGTATAATTTATAGCAATTACTTAAATAAGAAAAACAGAACAAAGGAGAATATATTATTAATTTTTTTCACTTTATGATTCTTTATAATTTATATAATTTACATTAAAATACTAAATTTAATATTTAAAAAAAGCTAAAGAGACCACGTAAGTTACTGCATAGAAATCCACTGAAAATCTTCTTTTCATCCTTACTATGGTTATCTAAAAGCTATTACCTGGCCAAAGGAGAAACAGTATTCTACTTTTATTCTGCATTTAAAAAGTGTTACCAAAGCCTAAAGTGATTTTTTCGGGAGGGGATGGGGGATGGGGGTCCTGCCTAAAATAGAATATAAAAATTTACCTTCCTCAAAACAAAAACCCTGGAAGACTACCATAGTATTTTAAATTGAGGGTAAATCCAGGTATGAACATTTCAAACTCAAAGAGATTTCAATTCCCTTGGATTCCCTGGAATTATAAATTCTTTATGTTAAAAATAATTTCTAAGCCTCAAAATGAAGCCTACTAGTGTTGCCTTTCCCAAGGCCAGAGTTTCAGAACAGTTCCAATCTCGCAAGCTGAACACAAAAGAGCAAAAGACCAGGTTGAACACTCTTTCCGTATTAAGGAGAAGAGGGTTTTTCATTTGGAGTTAACTTAAGGTATAGGTGTAGGTTGGTGCATGTACTCCAGAATGGACCGTGAGGTCAAAGCAGCTATTTTATTTTGCCACCACTGTTGCCAGAGCTGGATGAAGATGATAGGAGAAACTACAGCCCCCATGAATGTAAGTTCGTTTCTTTATTTTGTTAACAGAAGTCGGATAGACAAACAGATCTGTTTTCAAGAGTGAGTCTGTGTTTATGATACATAAGAGAGGCTGGCTGTGAGGAAGCTGGCCTCACTGAGTCATTTTATCAAAGGAAGAAGAGCCGCATCTCAGAAGCCCTCCTTGGTGAAAAAGAACTGTCTCTCTCAACCTCGCTTCCCAGCTATACATCAATCTTCAATATAATTATGTTTGACAGAATATAAGCTCTTGGCAGCTAACTTGTTTACAATAAATGCTTAGTTTGGGTACATGGACTGTATTTCAGTCTTACAAATATCAAACACAAACCTACAACAGTCCCATTATGGAGCTGAGAATTATTTTGCTATAAATCTTTTTATTGGGGGGCCAAGGGAATTACTTTGCAGCTTGTTTTCCACTAACCACTTGGAACAGTGTGAAAAGAGGTACATTTATACCTGCCCCTGTGCTAGCTAGAATTCTATACATTTCCACAGAGAGTGTTCGGAGCCCATACTGGACCTGCAGGTCAGCCCCCAGTTTTTCTGCCATCGTGGCAAAAAAGCACACATGAAACAATGGTTCCTTCTGAAGTCACAGCATTTCCTACGGTCCGTTTTTTCCTCAAAATCTCTTGGGGACTAATGATCATTTGTAACAGCACTGGCCGACTTTCAATGGTAAGCTTCAGTTTGGGGGGTTTATAAGTTAGCTGTAAAAATGTGCTTAAGGCTCAAACTTGCCTTATGAATGAGCCTGTAAATAGAGTTACTTTTGCTTAATATTACCTTGGGATTCGTTTAAGAAGGGGAAAAAAATCAGGGTCACCTTATTTACTCTTGTAAAGTGGCCTTACCTGGGTCTTAAATGTGTAATAACTTCCCATTCAGAGAACAATTTGCTTTTCTCACACTCCCTCAATATTTTCTTCTTCTAATACCATGTTTGCCAAATCCGAACGACAAAATTTCATGTTGAGGCTAGACAAGGCCTCAAGAAAGATAAGAGAGGCTTCAGAAGGACCCTGGCTTACCCGCTGTGCCCAGGGAGTCTTCTCTCTCAAAGGACTCCCTCAGTAACCTTCTAAATACCTTTTGGTTTACAGAAGATGACAATTTACCATTGCAGGTATTCCTTGCTTATTTTTTAAATTTCCCAATTACCATGCAACCAGATTCCTGTGATAATTCAACTCTAACATAGTATTTATATATAGACAAGATTATCTTAAGAATTTTAGTGTATTTTCCAAAATTACATATACTGGAAAATTCTATTGCTTTGTAAAGAGATTCCAATTTCTTTCCCTCTAGTCAATGTTTTAATTTCAATTGACATAAAGATTTTTTAAGTCAGCTTCTAATGAAGATACATTACTAATTTATAAGTTTCAAGGATTATAAAAAAATGATTTTACTTAAAAATGTTACCAAAAGACTTCCTTGTATACAGGAAAAAGAAGAAAAATATTTTCATTACATTATCAGCCTCACAGATCTTTCTTGTTAGTATCAAAAGCACTACTTTGCAATGTGAACTAATGGAAAATTATAAAATTAACCTAAAATAATCACTTCTTTTTAAAAATTAAAGATGCCTTTTTAAAACTTTGACTATTTAATTGCTATTTACTTAGGGGAGGGAGGTCATGGAGAAGGTGATTGTATGAAAAAAAAAAAAAAAAAGGTTTTTTATTGTACAACAAAAATTTCCTCCAAGGCAAAAAAGACACTATGCCAAGTTCCACCCAGAATTAATGTTTAGGTTTAAATTGTGAAGTCCAGAAAAAAACGGAACCACTAATAGACCCTTAAAGCTCATGGCATTCACCAGCGCTGTTAGGTTATGTAAATGTTAAAACTGAAAAACCCTTTGCTGACAAAAGTATTTTAATGAAGGCACTATTAACTAGACTCTCTGGACTGAATAAAAATTTTTAAAAAGCTTTTTTGGACTGTTTGATATAAATTCCACTCTATGCTCAGGACAGTTCTGGGGTTATGAGACCTCCACTGGAACCCTGGGCTGACTATCTTATCGCTTTCATTTTGCCACCTTCAGAAAGGTTTTTAAAGTACTAAACCTCAGAAAATTGTCAGCAACAGATCAAAGTGATATGCCCCTCCAAGCCTATCAACTGAGTCCAGCCTTGAGCTCCAACTGCTCCGCAGCCAATGGTACTTGCGGTGTTAGTATCCCCCGCGACAATGAGCAGGGTGCCTGGGCTAATTCCACTGTCATCACCAGGTTTTCAGGAGCTCATGGTTTCTATGAATAGAGTAACAAACACAGCCCAGGGCGAAGAAAACTAGCCACCGACCTTGGCTGCTGCCTGCCTGTTCTCTTGGAGTTGCTGAAAGCAGGACTCTAGGGAAGGGGAGCTGCAGGCTCAGCAATGTGAAGGTTTATGGATGTAATGGCTCAAAGGACTTCAGATCAAGCCAGATCCTCCGCATCTCGAGTGATGTGGTCCATGTCACCTTAGTATATGTCAGGTGATGTGCACACATAGAAACTTGGGTTCCCCACAAACCCATGTGTGCTGAGAAGGAAAAGAGGGCTCCATGTTCAGCTTCATATCTATCTCTATCTCTCTCTCTCGCGCTCTCTCGCTCTCCTTTATTCTCATTAGAACTTTGGGAAGAACAGCAGAGTAGGGACCATACTTAGCCCTTACATGGCAGGACATGTTTCTCACAAGAGAAACAATCATTACTTTTGAGTTATTTCTGACTTCCTTAAAAAACAGGGGCTAGGGGTGCATTACACGCCTCAGGTAGAATTTAACAAAGTGTGGTGTCCCTGATCAAACTGTATATGAAGACAGTCAATGATCACTTTTAATGTCTCCTGAGCAACCACCTCCCATGGGCTCCTCTCTGAACCTCCCTGGGTAGACTGAGAGCCAAATGGTCTCTCCCTGGAACAGACTTTAGCTAATAAGCACTACAAAATAAGTGAAAAGCACTTCAGTTATTCTGCATTTTCTCCAAGACTAAAAATTTGTACATTGTGTGACAGGTCCACCTCATTTTTCTTAATGATGTTTTTATTATTCTTTCACTCAATTAAAGCAGAAATGGATATTGCATCTTCTGACTGTATAATTGTTATTGTAATCTGTTTTCGATCACTGCTTGGGAAATGGGTCCAAAACAACATAAACTCTCCACCGCCTCAGAGACAAGTCATTTTCTTTTACTACGACACTTAAAGAGACATTTATCATGCTGCACTGTTACCGTCTTTGGATTATGACAAAAGAAAGTTCTCGTTCTGTTAACCAAATAATAATAATAGTGGTAATAATAACAGTGTAATATTTCAACAACACTGCAATTTGAAGAGTTTTGAGGAGAATGAATTTTTTTCTAATAAGCTAATAAACATATCAAATCTGCCTTTCCTTATACATATACATAATTGAAACAAATACAACAGAAATGCTCAATTTTAGTATAGGGCATAAACTAGAAATCTAAAAATGTAGTTATTTTTACTGTAAGCCTTTGGTCATTTCCCAGGAGTCTTGGGCATGACATTTAACCAAATTTGATCTCTTTGCAAAGAAAATATTTTCTTGTATAGAAAAACCATAATCTGTTATAAAAGAACTGATACCCTTGCTAAGTAGCCAAATACAAAACAAGTAAAAGATATTATTTAAAGAAAGAGAAAGATAACTGTAGTAAACATGATGAAATTCAAGTTGGTTTTTTTATGAAAACTATAAATCACCTCTGTCAGATCTTAGTGCTTTTGAAAACATTTGCTCTAACTAGAGAGTCTCTATTTTTCTTTTTCTTTTCTTTTTTCTTTTCATATTTGTGCAAGTCTTCACGGAAACAAAGACACAGAGCTGCTGTGCACATTTCAGTAACTGCACAAACATCAGTGGGCACCAAACCATTCCTCTGGTGCTAATGCATCCATTTTTATAAATAGTAGCTTGCAATGCTTCCCCTTAATTTTTTGATCTTTGTTGTTATGTTACACTACAGTTTAATGACCAATTGTGCTAGGATAGAACTCTATTTCAATAATAAAGCAACTAGTTAAGAATAGAAATAAATTTGCCTCCTGCACCAGCAAATAGTAATAGTATCCGAGACAACCAAAATTGAAATAGACTTTCCCAGAGGATTTTACTACCCTGATGTGTCATAACCATAGATAACAAATATGCTTGCCATAGACTGATATGGTTTGTTGATAACTTTATTTCAAGGTTCAAATTCTTGAAACTTCTATTAATGCTTTTTTCTATATTATAGGAATTTGTCAAACTAGTAAATGTAACAGCCACTAGGGATTTTTTTTTTCAAGTTTTAAAGGCATAAACATCAGTTTGGGGGTGGTGGTACAGAAGTCATGTCACAATCCCAAATTCCATAATTATATCTCTAAGGCATATTTATGTATATCATGTCTTTCTACATAGTTTTTTTGACACTTGAAATTAAGTAAAACTTTGAAAATAAAAAGCAAAAAAAAAAAAAAAACACACAAGTTAAAGAAGACAATTCCTGATGCCTTTTCTGTCACTTAATTATATTGATTTTACCAAAAATTGTAAATCACTTGCTATTAAACAGAAAAAACAATTCTGCTAATTGAAAAATATATATACAAAGACCCATGATTTTGAAAACTTAACCATGAAACACTTATAAAAATACTGTCACATGTCTTGCTTATGGGCTTGTTTCCACGCAAAAGAAAATACGTGCTTGGTTGATGAGAAACAAAAAAGGAAGCAATGTGTATAACTTCAGAAAAACAGAACACTCTAGAGGCTACATTTGAGGTTGTTTTTTGTTGTTGTTTTGTTTTTTTGAAATTTGTAAGTCCTCAACTGGATTTTGTTTTAACTCATACCTCAATTCCATTCAGGGTGTCTACTTTGACTTTGAAATAGCTATCATATCATCTTTAAGTAGTAAGATGATGAATCCTTTGTATATAAAGATCCATTTTTTACACATAGACGTTTTCAAAACCTCTGCTGCACCTTAAAATAAAAGGAATTCACAGCTCTCCTTACTGGCACCCTAAGTTAATGCTAGAGAGCAGTAGTGATTCGAAGTGTGAGAAAAGACCTATACAATCAAAGTCAGCAAAGGGAAATCACTCCTTTTCAAATTGCTACAAAGAAAAGAAGGAAACTAAAAGGCAAACTCTCTTCTTCATTTTTTGAACTAAGCATAAAGGTCTCTTACTTGAAACCATTTTCAGTTATTTCCTTTTTTTTTTTTCATAAAATAATGAGTTAAAATGTATGGGTTAGATCCAACATTTCACTGCTGTTCTTATTCTTGGGGAGTTGGGGGAAAGGAGAACTTGCTGCCAAAGCTTCTGAAAAGAGAGTTTGGGCTGCTAATTTTCCGTTCACAAAATCTAAATTCTCCTTATGCATCTCACACACAACTCATGAAATAATATGAAACAGTATTATATCACTGCAAATTGAGACGTTTTTATCAAAATAAAGAGTGACGATGCCAACATTTCATTTGTCATTTCCCACTTGTCATTCTTCACTGACAAACTGTTACACATACAACTTTTGTCAAATGCTCCATCTTTAAATAGGTTCCAAAATGCCATTGTATCTCAGCATTCATGTAAGGAAGACAGTGGAAAATTACTATGTAACTATATGTTAATTACATAAGTTTTTAAAAGCCTACTTATTAAATTAAAAATAAAAGATTTTTATTGATCTATTTACATTCTATGTAGGATGAAGTTTGGCTTCCTGAAATGTTATGTACATATGTTGTGTACCTAATATAGGATTGTTAGTTATAAAAAAACCTTTTTTAATGGTGAGAAATTATGTGCCTTTATTTTAATAGAAACAGAGAAAAAAAAGGGGGGGTGACCAAAAAAAAAATACTAAAATTTGGAATTAATCTATTTACTGTTAATATAACATGTCTTTTTAAATATATGCACAAAAGTGCTTCTATACTAAATTCTTCCAAAAAAAAAAGTAGGGATTTTAAATGATCAAAGTAGAACCAGCAAGTTCTACTGCTTACCATATTGCCAGCTAACTCAAATAATTGATTTCTTTATTCTTAAAATGACTCAAAATCATATTCTTAGATTTCTAATAAATGATGATTAGTTTGTTTTCCTTCCCTACAGAGATAAATGGGGAATTTTTTTAAGGAAAGGGGAATTAACATGTGATATCTAAGATGTACAGACTGATTGTGCTGGTTATAACCCCCAGGGAAAAGATGATACTGCTTATTTTCTGCAGGGGTTAAAAAACAGATGCCTTAAGGGACATCTATGTAGTTCCAACACACATCACACATGCGCGTGCGCATACACACACAACACATACACATACACACACATTTCACTGCAGATGATCTTGAATATATAATGGTCAGTGGGTTTCTGCTGATGGAACATAAGGCTTCCAAAATTACTTGAAACACCAAATTATGCTCAGGACTTTAAGGGGCGGATACCCTATGTTCTGTTTAATGTGTATGTTCCGTTGCATATATTTTTTTAACCAAGTATATCTTTATTTTAATAACAGGGCAAGGACTAAAAACACTTTAGAGAAGGGCTATTTTTCTCCCTCAGCAAAACTACAGAAGACATGCTAGGTTGTTGGATGACCCCAAAGCCTAAGTTCACTCTATTTAAAAGTTCTTGAATGTTAAAAAAAAAAAAAAAAAAGTGGATGGGAGAGGTAACTACAGTCTTCTCATTTGAGTCCTTCCTACAAACATTATGGTATGCATCCTTAGAAATGGAGTACTCCCTCTTTCCCATGTTGACAATTATATTTCTAAATTCCTAAGTATCTTATACATTTCCAGATATGTCTATACCCTGCACTCTTCAAAAAGAAAAATGTCTCTCTACTACTATTAATATCTGTTAATATGGTATCTACACCTGACCTCAACTACATTTTTTTTTTAATCTAAAAGGAAATGTTCCACATGTAGACAATTAAACTTACTGTTGTTGTAGACAATGTTCGGCTCTAACTGAGGCCCTGCCTAACAATCTTGATCACATTTGCCTCCCTGTTTTGAATACCTCAGTGTGTATTGCAAAATGATTTTTCCCCTTGCAACAGACAGTTATATTCTTGAAAGAGCTGCCTGGTAGCCAGAAGAACAGGTCTACTTTGGGTTGACTAGCTAGCTATCAACTTCAACCAGCAGTTCTTCAAATAAAATTAAATTGCTACTTTTAAAACAAATTAGTTTTTAAAAATAAGCAATTTTTTCAAAAAAAGGGGCAGATCTCGCTATATGATAATCTCCATGTTTAAATATTTCCCCTAAAATCTAGAACCTTTAACATCCCCCCCAAAATCATAAAAATTCATAGGAAAGTGAAAAATAACAAAAAGATTTCTGATGTTTAATGCCTCCTATCAGCAAATACACCATCTGGTATATTCGAGCGCTGTTCATTCAGTTTAAATAAAGCTGTCTGAAAGTTCTTCTTCAAGCCAAACATTAAAAAGCGAAAATGTTCGTGTTAACAATGAATGAAGCGCAAAAATTTATCACTATTAAAGCACAACTGGCCGGGGCCTTTTGGCAACCCAGGAGGATGACGGGACACCCGACTTCCCCTGGAAACTTGATTGACATCACTTTCATTTTAGGCTGTAGGTTGTGTAGCTGAAGCATTCCATACAGCACAGCATTGAGATACTTATGTTAATAGTGGCAGAGAGGATCATCTGATTCTTATTTTCATCATCCTTAATAATCTTTTTCCTAAATCTTCAAACAGATCTTTAAGTTTTAATCAACAATTTCACAAATATAAATTTCCCCACCATTAATCATCCTTTTTCAAAATACTTATGGAGTGAATTACTAGCTGAGAGGGGACGCCAATTCTAGTAAGTGAATGTTACCCAGCAGGGATATAAAGCTGTCAACACCACGGTGCTCTTGCCTGCTCTAAACATTCTCCCAGCCTTCATATGTTTTTTAAAGAGATATTAGCCTTTTTTTTTCCTGAGGACCTTCTATAAAAGCTGACTGTCATCTACATCTGAGCACTTATATTTTACTACATACATGCTTTAAAACACACTGCTTAAATAAGAATGAAAACATCCTAGAAAGTGTTGGAAAGACAAAGCAAAACTGATCTAGTTTCTGATAGTCTTCTGAAGCAAACCACATTGTAAACAATGCACTAACTTTTAAGTCCCCCATTAAAATGCAACCTTGGAGACTGGGGTAGAATATCTAACACCTCTAACTAGTTGAATCCAGACACTAAAATCATGCTCCCCTCTCTTTATGGATAACTTAGTTCTCATCAAAAAAATCAAAAAATTCCTTCCCCCTGAAAAGGTAGAATAACTGCAACAGAATTTACAATTGCAACCAGTGCATCCAAAAACATTTATCTCACTACTTATCAGTGAGATAAATTGTTGTTTTATTGAGCAACCAATTAACAATGATTTACACTATTGGGAGGGTGCTTTTTTTTTTTAGAAGAAAACTAAAGATTAACAATATATGATCCCAAATTTTGAGGCTTCATTCTTAAAACATATTTTATACCCATCTATATGACATTGACAAGATTGTCATATATCTGAAAATTATAATATGTGATGCAAAGCTACAAATATTTTATAGTTATCTATGCTTATTATATTGATTTACGCAGAAATTTAAACAACAGGATGTAGGGTGGTAGAAACAATCTATTTCATATTTACCCTATATTCAAAAACATCTTTTAATTAGAAAGTACCTCTAATTCGAAATTTATTTTACATTTTTTTAAAATTTAGGATGTGCATTTTTAAAAAGGATTGGCTTTCCTCCAGCCTATAAACATGATTAAAAGTTGCAAATAAACTATTAACATCTTAATGTACATTTGGAAATTATATAAACTTAAACCCACAAAACAATTGTTAACATTCAATAAGAAAACTTTGGACTGCCAAAATTTTATACTCTGCTATTTTTGAAGTTTTTAAATTTTTCCAAACCATCTATTATGCTATATCAAATGAAAGCTTTCTTAAAAAAAAATCTTTAAAAATTACCACATATAAACTATTTTAACTACTATACTATGAAGTATTATAAATGGTATGTATTAAGAAAAAATAATGTTATCTTTATTTTCAGTTTCCAAATGGAAACAAAGCATCTAATAAGACCTTCAATATTAATAAATTCAGTTAAACCTCAGGGTAGGTGACTAAGGCTGCTTATTGAAACAAATCTATTATTCTTTGTGAAGACAAAAATTTTAGTTTCTGTCAAATTTACAGTGACTGGTCAAGTGTAAATTATAATTTCAGAAAATCTGAAAAGCAGCCACTATTTTACCCTAAAGGTATCCCTGGTCAATAGAAAGAGGCAGTTTCTTTCATAATGCAATACCATATAGAAGGGGGGGGGAAACAAGCTTGTTTTAAAGAAGTCCAATTGGTAACAATTACATTGTAAAATGTTTAGACACTTCTATTCAGTGCATTCTATGAGCTTTTCAGAAACTGAAAATTTAAACCCCAGTTTCTTCTTACACATACGGGCCACTTTTCACAATGCCTGCCTCCAAGGATTTCTGGAATTTTTTCAGCCAAACATCATCAGCACTTATCATCTCATATTTGGTTCCACCATATTCGCTATCTGTTTCTCTTCCTTGCACACACATAAATGATTATTCGAAAAGTCTGAAGCTACTGCTTCAGTCTCAGGACAATACATTATTAATAAATCTCACTCTTGAAAAGTGGGTCACAGAACTACAAGTTTTCTTTTGCTTCATTAAAAGTATATTTCCGTATCTCCAATAAGGAAGACATACAAGCCACATTCCAGAGCCAAATAATTTGTTTAAAAAACTTAAAATTGGGAGGATGGATGCTTCTCAAGGGGGATGATTAATATAAAAATTAAGGCAAACCATCCCAAATATCTACCACAAAGAAAGAGAAATAGCAAAATAAGTAAAAATTAAAAGGGCCACTTTATAAAATGTATTTTTTTAACTCTTTAAAAGGGAGTGACTATTTCTTCAAAGTACACACAAGGGACACCTAGGACATGGAGGTGGCAGATTATCACTAAATTTTGCCAGGGTTTTGTATCATTTTAAGCCAGCCAACATAAAGAATTATAGTAAATAAGCTACTGTCAAAAATACTGGGGAGGGGGGGGGCGGTGAATCTTAGAAATAAAGAAATTTAAAGGAGTGATTTATCACAAACCCGCACACAGACACAAACCTGCATGCCATGAAGAATTTTATATGTAAAAGACAATTAGGCAACTGGCATGCAAACCCCAAAATATTCTAATGTTTAAATTCCTCTCTTATTTTTATAAGATTACTTTTCCTAATCACTTTCGTAGAAGGTAGTTGTTTAAATAGTAACCACAGCAAAACACTTTCTTTAATAATACTAAATATTTGGGAGATTAAATAGCAGGCTGCTAATAAGGCTTCTTGCTCTTTTCCTCTGTTCCTCTGTTCTATACTTCATAACAAAGTTACAAATGCCTGAGTGTAAACTTTACAGATGACAGTAGCATTAAAGTTTCTGGGGGTCTGATAGCTACAGGGTGATTCTTTATTTTCCACCTGAAATTCGACAGGACATATTCCTAGCTGTCACTCATTCTTCTGGAAGCACTGTCTGACCTAACTACAAAGTAACACCGACACTCCGGGGTTCCTGCACTAGCCTGAGCATTAATAACTATCCCATCAAAGCCACAGAACTCAAACTCCATCCCTACCAGATACTCTGAGGCAAGGCAAAGGAGTTAAATCACTAAAAAGCTCTCTAGGAAAATCTAGAAACAGTTAGCTGGCTGTGACATAAACCTGCCAACACCTCAGCACACAGTGGCAAAGTGCCCAAAAAATGCCACCCTCTGGGTAAACCACTTTCTTGTTTTAACTCGGGATGAAGCTACCAGTTGCAGAGAGGAGACTTGGGCGTTATTTGGCAACCTGGAATTGACTTCCTGTAATCCTACACCGAAACAGCGCCTAATCAACCTGAACCCTGACACCCGGGGCCATTATCACTGGGCCGCGGGCTGCGCGCGCCTCCCCGCTCCGGGCTGTTACCTCCCACGGCCTTGGCCACCGCGCCGTTGGGCCTCCCGCGCGCTCCCATGGGGCTGCCGTTCTGCTCCAGCCGGGCCACCTTCACCGGGGGCGGCCCCTTGACGTCGGGGCTGCCGCTCCGCCGGTCGGGGCTGTCCCGCAGACACGGGCTCTCGCTCCGCCGTTCCATGCTGCTCCGACTCGGAGACAAAGTTCCCACCGGCAGGTCGCAATAAAACGCGCAGGGACCTAAGGAGGGGGCGGGGGGGAGGGAAGGGGGAGGGAAAAAAAAGAGGGAAAACCGCTCACACACGTGATAGACGTTCAGGCCAGTGGCAGAGCGCGGCACCACCGCCACACAAACTTCCTCCCACGCCGCCCGAGGGGCCCGAACTGGGACGCCTGTCCCAACCCTACATTGGACGGCCTAAAAGAAGCCTAGAGCTTGGGGTGCTGCGACCCTGCCCATTCGCTGCTCCCCAGGAAGGAGCCCTCGGCGGCGTGGCAGACCCATGGGCGCTTAGAAGTGGCCCATTCATTAGGGCAGTGTTGGTGTAAACTGTTCCGGGGTGCGACCGCCTTGCGGTATGGGGGTCAGGGTTTCAGGAGAAGAAAACTTTGGAAAAAAGCCATTCACCCACTCTGGGAGGAAGTGGAGTGTACACAAGTTCACACCCAAATTAATTCCTTGATAAATGTGTTCTGAATGGCCAGGCAGGAGCCAAAGGCCAGGTAAAAGGACCCCTTGAATCCCCACTTTTTACCTCCAAGGAATCTCTATCACTCACACACACACACTCACTCACTCACACCGCACAGAATGAACTCTAATTCCATACTAATAAACACCTAAAAATACTTGGAGGTATTTATCAGAATACCTTCCACCACAAGAGCAAAGATAACAATCGTTATTTTGCAGCGTTATCATCATTTGATCCTTAGTGCTTTTTTTTTTTAAGCTCTTCAGTATAAAACACAAGAGCAAAAAGCATTGAAATTCTTAGATGCAGGAGCAGCGTTCATCACCCCCAATTTTTGAATCACTCTAGAAAGTTTTTCTCTGGGTCGCTTGGCGGACAGTGCGCTCCTCACAGAAGCCGCGGGACTCAGCACCCCAGAATTTGGGCGGGGGGTGTCAGGGAAGGAGGAGAAACACCTGATGAAACGGCGCTCACACAGTCGCTGACACCCGCAAGAAGCAAAGCCCCATCTCCACAGTGAGCCGAGGATCCTCTCCGGAGCTTTGGCCGCGGAAGAAGCCGCGTCGCCACGGGTCAAGGAGACTAGGTGGGGGTGGCAGAGAGGGGAAAGGAAGGATGCTAGAGATACAAAGAGCGTGCGAGAGCGCGGCGCGGGAGGGCTCCCCTGCTCCGCCCGGCGACGCCGGCCGAGGGGCGAGAGCCGCACCGCGGGCACTTGGCCCGCCCAGGGCTTCCCCGAATTCCGGAACGCGGCGCGCGAGCCCTCGCCCTGCGTACTTACTGCTCACGGTCTGTCTGAAACTTGGCTGGCTGGGGCTCTGTCCATGGAGCAAAAGTAGAGAATCCAGGGTGGAAAGTTTCTGG
This sequence comes from Graphiurus murinus, assembly GCA_004027655.1. Lineage (NCBI taxonomy): Eukaryota > Metazoa > Chordata > Mammalia > Rodentia > Gliridae > Graphiurus > Graphiurus murinus. The sequence continues at coordinate 31,943 of PVLC010012350.1, forward strand.
TGCTTCGCTTTGCAGTGTTCTCCTAATCTTCCTTTCTCTGTGCGCCTTCGCTTTTCCGCTTCCCCGGGTCCTAACGTTTAAGGTCCTGGGTCAGGGTGTCTTCTTCTGGTGCGGAGATGGTTGTTATGATGATGATGGGGGGAGGAGGGGAGGGGGAGGAGGAGGAGGAGAGGGAGAGGAGGACTCCTCCAAAGGGGCACCCGAGCGAGCGGGGGAGGGGACGGCGGAGGAGGGGGGGAGAGGAGGCTGAAAGAGCCTTTCACACCTTCGGGAAGGAGACCGGTTCTGGAGAGAAAGGCTAGGAACTGGGAGGCGGCGGCGGCGGCGGCTGCGGGTTCGCAGTGCCACCAGCTCGCGAGGAGGCGCGGCCGGAGCCGCCGGGCCGGTGCCACCGGGAGCTGAGAAGGCGCAGGGACCCGGGACCGCGCGCGGGAGAAAACGCGGCTGCCGCCCAAGCTGTCACCTCCAGCCTCTCCCCTCTCGGCCGCCTCTGCCAACAGCCAGAGCCGGACTCACTGACAAGCCGCAGAGAGAGACACACTGAGAGGGAGATGATTATTAGTTGCGTTGAGTCATCAGGCAAAGTGAGTCCTTTTGGGTTGTCCTCGGTTTCCGATTTCTCCCCCTCCCCCTTTCCGTCCCCAGATCTAGCGCCTTCAAAATAATAATTTTGGGTGGGGGTAGGGGAAGTCTCTGGGTTATTTCGGGATGGGAATGGGGGGGACGGATCTAAACCCCAGCCAGACTGGTCCACCGCAATGAAGGAGGGGAGTGGGGGGCGGGGAGGAGGGCTGGGGAGGTTGCGGGGGGAGGGGGGCCCCGCCTGGCAGGAAATTAAACATCAATCAATCAATCGCTGCGAGCACGGCGACCCAACGGCGGCGGGGCTGCGGAGGAGGCAGAGGGACAGGCGACGGGGTGGGTGGGAGGGAGGGAGGAGGAGGAGGAGGAAGGGGAGAGTCGGCGGTGGGAGCCCGGTGGCGAGGACCTCGTGCGCGGGGCGGCGGAGGACGGATGACAGGACCGAGTGCGGCGCGAGGCGGTGGCCGCAGCCCGCGGGCGGGTGCGTCTGGGTGCCGGCAGGCGCCGGGGCCCGGGGTCTGGTCCTCCTCCTGGTGGCGGGTCCGGGGCGCGGCCGCCTCGCCCAGCCCCTAGGCGCTCCGGTCCCCGCGCGGAGGCGGCGGCGGCGGCGACTAGGCTGGCGCTGGGTGCCGCGTCTCGGCGCGCAGAGGCGCAGACCGACGCGCAGGAGGAGGCAGCGGCTGCCTCGGCTCTGTTTACTGCGCGGAGTACTTTCGACTTTGGAGATAGGAGGGCGATCGCCCCCACCCACCCACCGCCTCCGCCCACCACCCACCGCCTCCGCCCCTCCGAGCAACTTTTCCCGGCGCTGGCGAGCTCCCCCTCCGCGCGGAGCCGACGGTCCGGTCGCCTCCGTGCCGCCGCGCGCGCCGGGCCGCCGCCTCTCCCCCGAGCTGGCACGGCCGCGGGTCCGGAACAATAGCCCGGGTGTCCCGAAAGGCAGGAGCATGGCCACCGCCTGCCGGGCTGGGGGTGGCACAGGAGAGGGGGCTGCGTGGTGGGCGCGGGGCGGGGTGCGTCCCTGGCTGGCATCCCCGGAGCGCTCGCAGCGCGGGCGACTTCGCGAGCGGCGTCGCCCAGGCCGCCCGGAGGCCGCGACGCGGTGGCTGCAACGGCGGCGGGGCTGCCGGTCCTCGGGCTGCGGGACTGGGGCTCCGGGAGACCCCGAGCTGCTCGGGCCTGGGGCTCCGGGTGCGGGAGGCTCCGGCCGTACGCACCCCGCCTCCCCTCCCACCGAGAGGCCGCGCGGGGTCGTCCCCCAGCAGGTCCCGCGAAGGTGTAACCGAGCCGCAAACTTTTGCCGACTCCCGCGGCCCGGGCCGCCCGCTGCCCGACTCCGGCCGCGGAGCTCACTTAAGGTGGAGCGGGCACTGGCCGAGCAGGACGGACTCCGGGCGGTGCTTTTGTCTTTGCGGTCCCGCTTGGGCGCGGGGCGTCCTTAAGAAAAAGCACGTGGGCAAGGGCCGCAGCCCCCGCGAGACGCCGGGGGCGTCGGCGGACACCCGCCGCTGGTACCTTGGGCGAGAAAATATGGATGCGTCCTCCTCGGCCTCGTGGCCAAAGAAGCCCCCCTAGCCCAGCAGGCTGCGCCTCTAGGTCCTCCTGCACACCTTGACAGCCCCTTACTAATCCCCAGGACCCCAAGGATTCTCCCACTTCCCGCAGCCAGAGCCTCTGGTCCCCCTTAAGAAGCGTTGGCTGTACGGCGGCGCCAGAGGGCCAAACTAATTTCGGTTTCGGGAAACGCGCTCCGGGGCAATTCTGGAAATTCTGGACCCGGGTAAGGGACTGCGGAAAGCTGTATCCACTGATGATCCCCGGGACCAGGCCGCGGTCCACTCGCGGCAACACCCCCAGGGGCGGCGTGCTTACGGGCTAGGAGCCTGGAAAGGCTTTGGAAGAAAAAAGGTCCCAGGAACGAAACCTGCCCCCGGCCTAGGTCTAGGTGCCCAGATCCGGGTGAACCACTCATCCAGGAGCCGCCTACCAAGTTCCCGAGAAGTCCGAGGCGACCCGAGTCCAACAGAGAAAGCAAGCAAGCAGAACAGTAAATGTCAGGGGGAGCCATCCTGGGAATTTTAAGCAGCGGCTCCTCCTTTCCCTGTTTTTCCCCCAAAAACTTCATCTTCCCTACCCCCACCCCCATTCAAAAGGGTTAGAGAAAATGCAGTCCGAAGTCAGTGGTAGCACTAAGTGGCTCAAGTAAATAAATCAACCCGTGGTGGTTGCCAAAAGGGTTTTGGCAGCAAAGAAACAAACTGTAAGTTTGATCGGCAAACTTTTTAAAAAATCTGTAATATCATTTCGAAATGAGAAGAGAGTGTTGGCAAAAAACCAACTACCACTGTCAAACTTAGCCCGTTTTCAAAATGGGGAAAGGCGTATTTCTTAATAATAGCTTAAGGATAATAACGCCGTTTCCTTCCTTACCTTGGTTTTGAAACTGCAGAATCCACCTCCGTATCGTTGACTAGGAACTTAGAAGAATTGATGATATTAGGACTTCAGTACTTCTGGGGGGAAAAATGCGAATCGTTTAGCCAGGATCTTTTCTGTCTGATTCGTCACTATTATTATATCTGATGATGCGAATGGTTGGAACGATTCAATCCTAAGTCATTAATGAGCTATTTTATAAACACCACTGTCTGAAGCTCTTCATTTACATTTTGCTCTGGATCACTTCGCTAACCTCACAGGCTTGTGTCAACAGCATGATTACAGGGACTTCAGTTACACTTTTATAAACAACAGGGCAGTATTGTTAATCAGTTAATATTTTATAAAGTGTAAATATTTTATTATGTTTTGAAGGGAACTATAGATTCTAAATTATTAAACCCCTGAGAAGGGCTATTTAAATAAACTATACAATTAAGCACAATTAAAAGTACATTGTGGCTAGATTCTGCACCCTTTTAAAGTCATTGATTTTTCTTGTCCGTTTTTGATAGTGAAAAAAAATTATCATTTTGGGCAAAAAGCCCAAATTGTTTAACTTTACATTTAAAAATAAGTGAATGAATTACATTTAACATAGAAGAAAATGTCAAATCGATAAATTCCTACAAGAAATGCATTTGAATGTAGGTTTATGTTTAGTAACACATTTTATAAATTTATTTCAATTTAGAAAAGGAGAATCTAGGAAGTTTTTTGACATATGCCCAGTGTGAGGCTTTTTTCCCCTTTAGTTTTGTCCCTAATAAAGGCCTTTTCTGTTTCAAATTACATACGCTTTTTACTGCACAATTTTTGTATTGACCTTATTTCAACTAAAGTGATTATTTCCAGCATGTTTAATTTCAACAGTAGGAGATATTTTAAAATAACATTTTTTATCGTTTACTGGGACTTTCTGCTTTTTAAAACAATAAATGAATAAATTTGATGGTGACTCAATTTTTTTGTTTGGTTTCGTTTTGTATCCATCATAATGGTTTATTTCCAAACCTTTTAAACAAAATCACACTCAAAAAATAAATTGCTATGAGTGCATTTGTCTTTTTTTTCCCCTAATACTTTGATGCAAAACTTTTTTTTTTTGCATGTTAAGTGATACTTTGCTCAGTGCTCAAAACATAAAGTTCACATTCAAGGGACATTTTTATCCCTCAGTTTGTCAGTTTGCTTCTCGCTGGCATTTTTGTAGGGAATCTGCTCAGTTTCCTCCTCCTTTCACCCCCATTCCCACCCCCCCCTTAGGTCAGTTAGTCAAAGGTCGACTGTCTTTCATAATCACACCAGATTTGTTATTTTTAAAATCAACGTATCTTCTACGCTAAGCTTACATGTGTATAGTCTTCTTTCCATTTCCCCCCCTTTTCTCTCCATCTTTGTCAGGCCTTTCTTCTCCAGTCTCTCTCGGCCTGCACTTTTAATGACAACATTGCTTGATTTCTCCTTGTAGACCCTGGGGTTTTCACCGTGCCCAGGCCAACTTTCCTGCGCTGATGCTGGCTCTGGACCGCATAGGCCCGACCGTGCGAGCTTAGGGTGCAGAGTGCCGGGCGCCGGACTTCAGCTCTCGGCCGGGCCACCCCGGTCTCAGAAGGCCCAGAATTCATTCCTGGCTTTCAAGTGCAGTCACCCAGGCAAAGAGGCCCGGCCAGCGGTGCGCTGCCTCTTAACAGAGCACCTGAAAGTTGTGCTGCCTTCTGTCTCCACCTCGGGACGTGGGGGACACTCCATGGAAACTGCCAGCGTCCAACGCCTTAGAAGGCTTCTAGGAACCCAAGTGGGACTGCCTCTTCCCCGGGAACTTGCCCTGCTGGGGGCGGGGGGTGGGAGGGAGGGAATCATTTCTTTCAAAACGAAGCCCATGCCAGCTCTGAAGCCGATTTCCGCCGAGGACTGTTGGTGGAGAGTCGGAGAGGCGCCGGACAGCAGAACCGCGGCCGGCGCAGAGCTTAGACTGGAAATCCAACCTAGAAGGACTAGGGATTGAGGGGCAGAATGCCCCGAGCGGGGCTAGCCTCCAAGGACTGGTCGACCAGGTTGGGCCTGAGCCCTTTCGCAGACTGCTCTGGGGCGTCTGGGAACTGACCTGAGCACCAGGGTGGAGGCCACTTGCTTGCTTATCCGCTTGCCTTCCTCGCTGGCATCAGCCGAACAAATCAACCCGCACCAGGCAAAGATAAATTATTCCTGGCTGCTCCAGCGGCTCAGGGGGCCTGGGCGGAGCGGCGAGGAAGCCCTCCGGCAGCCCGAGCTAGGGGCGGCGGAGGTCCTCCTCCTGTCAGCCAACGGACATGTCCCTGCGGCCTGGACAGAAAGATGCTCCCCCGGGAGACGACTGCCTGGGTGGCGGGCAACTAGTCCGCGTTAGGTGGGGATCCGGGGAGGAGGGTTGGAGGTCTGGGGGGACAGGGCAGAGCCCGCCGACAGTGCAGAAAGGAAGTGTGACGGTGGCCGGGGGACTGCTTCAGGCCAAGACCGAGTTTTCTGCGCTGGTATCCCAGCTGTAGGGAAGGGGCCCCGGGAGGGAGAGGAGCCAGAAGACGGGATTCGGAGCTGGGGGAGTCACTAGTCACTGGATGGGGAAGAGTTGCGGTCCCGTCCGCCGCCGCCCGCAGGCTGGGAGGCCGGAGAAGGCAGAGGGTCTTCCGGCTCCCCGGACTCCTCGCCGGACACACGGCAACGCCCCCCGGCGCTCCCGGGTCCCTTCTTTCTTTTTCAGGATCCAGAGCTTAATGCGTGGATCTTAAAAGGTGCTCCATCTGCAGCAGCGCAGCGAGAAAGTGACTGGCCTGCTAATCTAGTTTTTTTGTATGTAGAAATCGACTGTAAACGACCGAAATAACAAGGCAAAGCGAAGAAGAAGGAGAAAAGCCAAAGGAGCCGCGGCTGTCTCCCCGCCCCCGCCTCGGGGCTGCAGAGGCTGGCGCTGCGCTCCCGACCCGCCGCACAGTCCTCGGGGAAACGCCGAGGGAGGCCGAGGGACTCGGGCCCTAGGTGGCGGCCGAGAACCCCGAGGCCTCGGCTATTTGTCAAGGTCCCTCCACCTTCGAGTCCGGGTCACTGCCGGGGTCTCGGCCGCGAGTCGAGGTGTCCCCTCCCGACAGCGCCACCGCGTGGGCTGTGGCCAAAGCCTGCGGCGCCGGCTCTGCAGGCTGCGTCCTAGAGCCAGCCCTTCCGCGAAGCCTGGAGTCCTCGGGTTAAGGATGCGAGGCGACAGGGGATGGGCGGTCTTCGGGCCCAGGGCACCATCCCACCACTCAACCCCAAAACGCAAGGGTGCTCGCAAAACTCTACCGCCCGCAGTTTGCCCCAACCCCTTGCCAGCCATACAAATACACCTGGAAAGTCCAAGGCACGGCACCATCCCGCACCCCAAACTCCGAGCCGGCAGGCCTGCGTCGTGAAATCCGCGGCCACCCCTAGCAGAAACAGGCGCATTCGAGCAGCTTGGTTCCAAGGCGGCCTCAGCCCGAGCTGTTTTCCGAGCGCAACAAGGCTCTGGGCCCACGAGGGTCTTGAACCACTCCCGAGAGCGTGCGAGAGCCTGCTGCAGGACCCAAGGTCCCGGGCACTTACAGGGATCGAGGACGAGGCGGGTAGTCGGTCTATCCCCTGGTCCCAACTGGCCACGGGTGACGGGGAACTCAGGGCTTCCGGGGCTGAAGCTTCCCCTGTCCTGTTGTTCGCCCGAAGCTCTTCGGACACCCTCTCAGCTCACCAAGGCTTGACATCCGGGCTAAGGTCCAGGTGGCTGTGACCGCCGTGTCCCGGGACTCAGTTCTTTTCCAACCCGCGGTGCCCAGCCTCCCGACCCTGCCACCAAGCCCAACGGAGCTGGGCATCGCCTCGCGCTGCCCCAGAGCCCGGTCAGGATTTAGGAGCCCCCATGTCGGACTTAGAGGACTTCATGGGGGTAGGTCCGGGCTTGTTTTAAATAAATTTAATTTTCTACTTACCCCCCCCCCCACCGCGGACGCACGCGACACACACACACACACACACACACACACACACACACACACACACACACACAGTGGGACTGTCGACTATTGAAAGGGACAAGCCCAAAAGGTGTAAATTCACCTGGTGCCCATCCAATTACAAAGCTTCCAGTCCCACACAAAACCGGAGCGCGCTCTGGACGCCTGAGCGGTCCCCCTCCGGCCGGGGTCGCTGGGACCGGTGCCCGGCGGCGCCCGAGGTGCAGCAGCACGGCGGGCGGGCTGGGTTCTGGCTTTCCGCGGCCCCATGGCCTGCTCACCCACACCCTCATTATTGGTTGTGACCAGCTCACTTCTAAAGTATGATAGCCGGCGTCCTACCCTAGACGATGCAGAGCTTTCTTCAAGTGTGCCAGGCCCGACGTCCCGACCAAATGGCTCACCTCGGCTCTCGGCGTTTGCCCTCGGCCTGCGCCCAGTACCTAGCGAGGGATGGTGGGTCAGGGTGCGTCGCTGGCCGCTCACCTCCAGGAGCCCAGAGAAGGTGCCTGCGGCGTCGCTCGTCCAGCCCAGAGGCTGATTTAAATAACTAATAAGCTCAGAGAAATTTTACGAGGGGAACTTTTCCTTTTAGTATCAATAAAGCCTAGTAATTGGGGTTGTTGGTTACCTAAGCGAATTTCTCTCTCTCTCTCTCTCTCTCTCTCTCTCTCTCTCTCTCTCTCTCTCTCTCTCTCTCTTTCTTCAACCTTTTAAAAAATCAGCAACTGTGTGTGCGTACGTTTGTGTGGGGTGTGCGAGTGTGCGTGTGAATGTGTGAAAGTTGTTTGTTTCAAAAGTCCTTTGCCTGGAGAACAATTGTCCTCATTCTGAGTGAAGAGTTTTGAAAGGTGAAGTGTTGTTATTTCAGAGAAGAAAATATTGACAATTCAAGTCTCACAAAACAAATAGAATATAAGAAGGTGTCTGAAGATTTTCCGATTGGATGTGATAGAATGAAATCGGAAGTGTCTTTTTCTAATAGTTTGCAGTTTAACTTTCGTGACATTCTGACTCCTGGGTTGTAGTGAAATATGTTGTTTTTAGTAAAAAAAAAAAAAAAAAAAAAAAAAAAAAAACTCCTGTGCTATAATTTAGAGACGTTCTAAATTTTTATTTTGGTTTTCAAATCTGTTTCATAGCATGTTCTTAATAGCAAAGAATGTTTCCACCTAAGACCCAAGCCCCAATTTAAAAATATAAAAGACCTTTCATGAACAACTGTAAGTAACCCATTCGTTAGTGTATGTAAAACTATTAGCACCGCTGCAAAATCTCTGAAATTTTAAAGCTAAGTGTTTTTTTTTCTCCAACTCTAGTGATCTCTACATATACATATTTTTTATTTTTGTCGAATGGAAGTTAAAAGACACTATTAAGATAATTTGTTGGAAAAGTGTTGTCCTAAAATTTCCCCGAACTTAAATTCCTTAGCAAATACAACATAACTTGTGTTTACGAATATTAGCCTAACGAAATGAAGAGTATTTCTGAATCATGTTATTATTGGGGTCAGATGTTAAATAGTCATGAAAAGAACTGGGAATTCAAGCCTGCCAATCAAGAGACAACTCTGGCTCCCGACGTTATAAGGAACACAAAAACCTGTGCACTCATAGTTCTGATGTTTCTGTAATTATGGGGAAATTTCTCTTTCCCTGTAAAGCTAAGGAATTAATGAATTTCCTTTGGTTTGTTTATTTTTACGCTGTGAGACACAAAGTCTTCTGGGAGTCGTCTTTGCCAGGTAACTTCCAGAGATAAAGTTATTTGGAGACAGAGCCAGCCCTTTCACATTCTGTAAAGGAAAGGGCATTTTACTGACCCTTCCTAGCGCCGCTGCCTCCCTAACCTCTCCTGGGCATCCAGAAGCTGGGCTATGGCCGCTTCTGACCATCTCTCCCTTCCTAAGATCACCACCCAGCCGCTGTTGGTGCTAGGCTGCTGTGGGTATACACTCCCCATTTCCTGATCCCCTAGAAGGTCACTTATAGACAACTTCCCTTTCCATTCGCTCCTAAATTATTGCCCTGTTTACCTCCCTGCTTCCACAGTGCCTGTGTTGGGGTGCTCCTGGCTGCCCCTCACTCCCCAACTGACCAGGTTGAGGGAGGAGGTGTCCTCCCAGTGCCCTCCTGGTTTGAGGAAGGGGCAGCAAAAGATGGGAGGATTAAGAAGGCAGCCCAGTAGGGTACCGTAGAGCCTCAGCCATGGGCACCTCAGCCAGCCAACCAGGGGTCTCACAGGCGCCCTTGCCTTTCTACTTCAGGTCCCCCTGCCCTGTGCTGTGGTCAAACAGGGATGCCCTGGGAACCCAGGTTTTCCCTTATTATTACCCTCCTGCTAGCCCAGGTTTTGGTTTCAGTTCAGGTGTTTTCTGAGGGTGTAAAAAAACCAGTTTTATCCACATTCATTCTCTTTCTCTTTCTCTTTCTCTCTCTCTCTCTCTCTCTCTCTCTCTCTCTCCTCTCTCTCCTCTCTCCTCTCTCCTCTCTCCTTTCTCCTCCCTCCTATCTTTCCCTCCCCTGCCGCCCCCCCCCCCAGCATTCTCAAAGCCTGGCTTCTGCCAGGTCCTCTACCATCTCCCCACACCCTGCATACAAGAGCAAGAACTGATTTGTCTGTTTACAGCAGGTTTAATTAAGACAGTTATGTGCCGTGAACTCTTTGGGCCCCAATCAATACACTTTGATTTGGAAAGTCAAATAGAATCACATCTTGTATGTGTGGGGGTCGGTTAGCCACCCAGACCGAGGACAGCCGCTGTGGTCCTTCTGCATCCGCCTCCCGGGACCTGGGCGAATTCCCGGCAGGACTGACCGCCCTGCCAGGGGTCCTCAAGTCCGTTCTTCCGGCCAGATCTGGTCCTCTGGAGGGTGGCGGGTGACTAGAAGCTGGGCTCCTAGGATTCGGGTCCGGTGGCTAGAGCGCTCTCCAACCTGAGGCCTTAGCCCTGCGCCCTCCCGCATCCCAGCCTCACTGCGGAAGTTGAGACCGCGCTGCGAGACGCGTCTCCACTTTGCCCTAGAGGTGCGTCCAACAGCCTCCCCTCCCCCCACCTTCTTAGGTGCGCTGGGTCAGCAGGCAGTCGAGGCTTTCTTCTAATGTGTGACCATTGAAAACGTCCAACGACTGGACTGTAAAACGTAAAGGACACCTCTGGATGCTCTGAATCCAGTCACACAAAAGAAGGGGAAGGGGAACAGGAAAGAGAGACAAGCGTTCTCCGTCCTAATTGTGTTCTCCTGAACTTTCCTTCCTCGGCCAGGTTGCCTGGGCTCCCGCACGGTCTTCCTGGTCAACTTTTTCCAGCCCTCCCTCCGGTCTTGAGAAATATCCCCGCCACATCCTTCAGTCTTGGGAAAGGAGAAGAGGCGGTCGGGTCCAGTTCTCGCCGCGTTCCGTTCCCCTTCACTAACCGGTTGATCCAGTACCCAGGACCCAGGGGCCAGTGGTCCCCGCGGTTCGGCTATACCCAGTATGGGGTGTACTGGCCTCCACTGCTCTTCTCTGACCCTAGGTCCAGCCTCCATCCCCATCCTTGGCCAGCGACCATGTCCCTGCCACCCCTGAGATTCTGGTCTCGGAAAGCCACAGACCTGTCACGAGCTCCATGGGATCATCTATAATTGATCCACTTGATTGTCAGTGGATTTGGAATCCAGTAAAAAAATCGCCCCACTTTTTTTTTTTTTTTTTTTTTTTTTTTTTCTAGAAGCGCTTGAAATGTTCTAAGCGTGGCTATTGAAAGGGAAGAGGGTGTCTGGAAGGAGTCCGGAAGCCTCAGGGAGCAGCCGCTGTAGGGGTCGCTGAGACCTTGCCGGAGTGGACTCTGGCGCTCCGAGTGCGCCTTGGTTCTGTGGGCACCGGGTGGCCTCCTGCAAATCTAGCGGGAGGACTGGGACCGGAGAGCCAACCCTAGTACTAGAAAGATACAGCTGTTGGTCTCAAAGTGGGCTCCCCCCCCCCCGCCCCGCCCCGTGTGTGTCAGATCGGCAAGGGTAGGGGTCGGGCAGCAGTCCTGCATTAGCTACAGGAGGTCGAAGTGTGACTTAGCGGGGCCTTTTCTTTGGGCCTCGGCACCCAAGAAAGGCCCAGGAACCCCGCTGATGTGTACGCAGGGCTGGGAATAGGGTGGGGAAAGTTAATCTGGTGCAGTATCAACCCTGGCACCGCCTCCCTGAGCAGGGTTCCGGGGTGGACTGTGAGTCAGCTGCACCGCGGAAGGGCCGAAGAAGGCGCATTCTTTGTAAAGTGGTTTGGGGGCAGCAGCCGGCGACAGCCTCCCACCTCCCAGGCCGGCCTCTGTTCGCAAGCACGAGGTGGCCGGGGAGCCCCGCCAGCAGCCCCCGCCCCTCAGGCCAATCTCCGGCCTTGGCAATCTCTGCACTTTGTCATCACGCCCGAGTATTTGACATTCGCAATTATCTGCAAATACCCTGATCGGTTTGTATATGAAACACTTTTTTTCCTGCCTTAAGGTTGGAATCTGGTAAGTTTCAGACAAGTGGTTGTGGGGTGGGGGGAGGTGACCCAGGGGACCACGGAGGACCAGGCCGGTGAACCCGATTCCGCGAGGTGGGCGGCGAGAAGGGACAGATCTACGTGCCGACTCTTATTCTCCAGCACTGCCCCCAAGGAAAGGCCACTCCGAGGCAAGGAGAGGCCCAGGTCACGATCCTCCGCCCCATCTTTGAAAGGAACATCCCTCAGCCTCAAGCTAGAGGCGGCTGAACCCGCCACCGGCAACGGCCTGAGGTTAATAATTTTGATAACCGGAAAGGGCGCTGCCCGGCCTGGTAGCCATCACCGACAGTTCCACTCACTAGCTGTCGACCCCTCAGCAAAATTACCTGCTCAACCAGCCTTCCCAGAGAGCCCTCTGCTCCCAGCTCCATTCACCTTCCCCGCGTCGGCGGGAAGTAAACCGTGTCCTGGTAGCAGAGAGAAGCGGATGTCCCTTTGACACTCCTCCGCCCCCCAACCCCTCGGCGCTCGGCAGTTCCTAAATCCTGGAGAGCCGACCTCAAGATCGCTCGCCGCTCCTACTTCAAAGGTCCGGACTAACTTGACCACTACAGACCGTCAACCAAAAGAAAGAATCGGGAGCGAGTGGACTTGTCCCGCTCCTCGGTCTTCTCGGGAGCCGGATTCTGGCCCCTGGAAGGGCCAAGGGGCCTGGCGCCCGGGGACCCACACAAGGTTTGCAGGAGATGCACACAGCCTGGGCACCCCGGGGTTTGGCATATTACCCACTGACAAGCCGAGTTCTTTTGCAAAGGGCAACCTCAGAAAGAAACACTTTAAGGAAACCCCTTCCCCAGGTATTTAGCTTGCGACTCTGCTGCAGACAACCGATTTAGGTGACTTTCATAGCAATTACTATTTTCCGGGAAAGTGGGAGGAGGGGTTAAGAAAGGTAGTGTGTGTGTGTGTGTGTGT